>JAJONR010012274.1:0-13115 GCA_029582245.1 Solanum etuberosum | reverse complement strand
AAAGTAGTAATAAAATCGAAGTATATGAAAATGCTAACGTAATAGTAATAATATTGATAAGATTACAGATAGATGCTCCAAACTAGAACTCTGTCATATAACTGTTAAGAAAGACAATGTTCTACTACCTACTAATCATCCTACCTAGCTCTATCTCTCCTCAAATGTATCACCGTCAACCTCTCGAACCTCTTCATCGCTGGAAAGTAGTAATAAAATCGAAGTATATGAAAATGCTAACGTAATAGTAATAATATTGATAAGATTACAGATAGATGCTCCAAACTAGAACTCTGTCATATAACTGTTAAGAAAGACAATGTTCTACTACCTACTAATCATCCTACCTAGCTCTATCTCTCCTCAAATGTATCACCGTCAACCTCTCGAACCTCTTCATCGCTGGAAAGTAGTAATAAAATCGAAGTATATGAAAATGCTAACGTAATAGTAATAATATTGATAAGATTACAGATAGATGCTCCAAACTAGAACTCTGTCATATAACTGTTAAGAAAGACAATGTTCTACTACCTACTAATCATCCTACCTAGCTCTATCTCTCCTCAAATGTATCACCGTCAACCTCTCGAACCTCTTCATCGCTGGAAAGTAGTAATAAAATCGAAGTATATGAAAATGCTAACGTAATAGTAATAATATTGATAAGATTACAGATAGATGCTCCAAACTAGAACTCTGTCATATAACTGTTAAGAAAGACAATGTTCTACTACCTACTAATCATCCTACCTAGCTCTATCTCTCCTCAAATGTATCACCTTCAACCTCTCGAACCTCTTCATCGCTGGCATCTGTGCTCATCCTTGCTTCTTATAATTTCCAAACTATCTTAGTTTTGCTTCCCGCATTTTATTTGCCTGTAACACCTATACCTTACCCTGCATATTTTTATTCCTAATTTCTTCCTTCTCTCTTTTAGTATGTCCTCATATCCATTTAAGAATTCAATGTTAGTAAACTTTTTAGTATATATAAAAAATTTAAGTAAAAAATTATTGAATTTACGTGAATTCGTACCCAACTCTCTAAATCCGCTCATAAATATTTTATCTTATTACTTTGTTACTTATTGATCAGGTAGCTGCTTTCATTGCGGAACCAGTCATGGGAGGAGCAGGTGTCATAGTTCCTCCGGCTACCTATTTTGATAAGGTCTGGTTTATTACTGCCTCTGTCTCAATTTATGTAATGATATTTAATCGAATATGGAATTTAAGTTAGAAAGAAAATTTCAAAAATATGTTATAAATATATTCATCTCATTAAAGATAAGATAGATATTTTAAAGTTACAATATTACTAAATATATAAAAATATCATCTTTTTTTTTGGAAATGGTATTTCTTTCGATTTTGATGCCCAAATTAAAATTCTAACTCCCTCATTTTTCTTGTAAAATACTTCTTACATTATATCTTCGTAATTAACTAACTATAAGAGCATTTTAGTTATTTAATATTCATTTTAACTTTTAAAAAAATATTGATTAGAATTGAGAAAAATTAACTCCTTTCTACACATTTTTAGATCCAAGTTGTTTTAAAGAAGTATGACATTCTCTTTATCGCGGATGAGGTGATATGTGGATTTGGAAGACTTGGGACAATGTTTGGCTGTGATAAATACAACATTAAACCTGATCTTGTCTCTTTGGCAAAGGTAAGTTAAATAACTATAGTTTGAATTTAATTTATAAACATTGGTAATATTTTTTTATTTTATTTTTACATTATCAGTATATTTTGAACATGTTATAACGAAATACATAATAATATTTTTAAGTTATCAAATTAATTAGGGATATAAATTGAATATCCTAATAGTGAAAATATTTTTGTGATAACATATTAGTTATACTAAATCACCAATTAATACTTATTATTAAGAGATGTATATGTACTTATCTAATAAGCTACTTAGTATGATTATGTAGCATTTGTTTATATGGTTAGTACATAAACTTAAACTCGAATTTAAAATATTTACGTAATCAGATCACTTAAGCTTTTGAATATTTTTTTCATTTGTCTCTCTTAACTATGTTTTTAGGCTCTTTCTGGTGGATATATGCCAATTGGTGCTGTGCTTGTAAGCCCAGAAATTTCCAATGTCATACTTTCTGAAAGCAATAAAATTGGTGAGTATATTATATTAGTGTGATTGGATATTTTGTTAACCTAATTTTTCAAAGTTTTTTACTTTTTTGTGTTCATTTATTTATATAATAATTTTTTATTTATTTTTTGCAACTAGGTGCTTTTTGCCATGGATTTACTTATTCTGGGCATCCTGTTGCGTGCGCGGTTGCGTTGGAAGCCCTAAAAATCTATAAGTATGTAACTTTTTTTTCGATTTCTTCATATTAAAAATATTTTATATTTAAACTATTTTTCGAAAATAAATTTACATTGAATTATAATAAACCTTTCTACTACTCCTATAATAGGGATATTACCCACCATATACATTATCAAGGTCTTATTCCACTTGTAATTTGATTGTTTGAATATTTTTTATATCGTCGATATAATTAAAATGTTTAAATAATTATTTTTTCAGAGAAAGAAATATTGTTGAGGTAGTGAACAAACTATCATCAAAGTTCCAAGAAGGCTTGCAAGCATTTGCCGATAGTCCCATTATTGGGGAGGTAAAAATACACTTTTTATGCATTTAAGTTATATACATCGATGTTATCATGAGTTTTGCTTATTATTATTGATGTTTTAATTTTTTATAACAGATTATTTACTATTTATTTTGTGTTTGCCCTTATCATCAACGCTATTAAATAGTATTACCTGCAATTAACTTTTAACTTTTATAATATATCGGAATCAAAATTTTCATTAGAAAAATTTAAATATAAAAAAGTAGATATTCAATATGGAGTATGTATACATAAAAAATATATTAACCTATCTATATAGTATAATTTACCAACAAAACAGCGTCACGAATTGACTCCCCTCATGTAAGAATATGCTTCACCCCTAATTGATTTGATTATATAAATATTTTTTGTACTATCAATGCATAAAACTTAAACTCATATTGTTATTCGCTCTTTTTTTGTACAGATAAGGGGAACTGGTTTGATACTTTCTACGGACTTTGTAAATAACAAATCTCCTAATGATCCATTTCCATATGATTGGGGTAAGTTTTTTTTTTTCTTGTTGCTTTTTCAAATTAAGTTAAAATTTAAAGTTCAATTATATTTTACAAATTATTTAATTGTTCATTCTTTGGTTAATTAAGCTGTTGGTACATATTTTGGAGCACAATGTCAAAAGTATGGGATGTTGGTAAGTTTTTCTGGTGATCACGTAAATATGGCTCCTCCATTCAGCTTGACTCTTGAAGAACTTGATGAGGTAATAAACATCACTTTTTATTTATTAGAAATATTTTAAGATATTTTTTGAGTATGCAATATGCCTTGATGAGTCGAGGGTCTTATCAGAAAATAGTTTCTCTATTTGTATAAGGTATAGTGATAAGATCTGCACACATTTTTTTTTCTTTTTCGAACTCTACTTATGAAAATCACACTAGATATTTTGTTATTCTTGTTGTTTTGAATATACAATATCTAGCGATTCCTCTTTTTGTTTGCCTATGAAATTGTGGAAGTAAATAAATTAAGAACTCTTTTATTTGAACCTGATATTTACACTAAGTCATACTTGATTAGAATAGACATTCATTTCATATAAATTGAAATACAATTAAACTAAACTCATTATCATTTTATTTTTTATTTTTTTGCAGATGATAAGCATATATAAGAAAGCATTGAAGGACACTGAGAAGAGAGTAGAAGAACTTAAGGCTAAGAAGAAGTAAAAAGTCATGGCAAAAGCTTGATGATCCTAAGAAAGGAAAAAGATCATTTTTAGTTTCAATAAAACTCTGTCTTCTTGTAGTTTGTTTGGATGGTTGTCAATCGTAATAAATCGAATAATATCGTATTGCTTTTCATAAAAAGAATGCTTTAAATACTTAAATTCCTATTATGTGACATTGAAACGCTGATAAATAATGAACATATGAGCTCCACGATTGTGTCCACAAATCGTGGTCCTAATTCTCGTAAGGAAAAAAAACTTACAACTTAGGTAAAAATAATAGTCCAAGAAAGTAAGGAAATTGTCTTTGGTGTGAATACTTCTGGAGTAATTCACACTCTCGGAATGTCATTGTCTGAAACTATGTCCTAAGTGGGGACAGAGGCGAACCCAGAATTTGAAAACGCCGGGTGCACCAACGGCTAATGCACGTTAGTTAAAGTATATACCGAAATATCGATTCGTATGATAATTTTATTAAACATAAAAATATAAAATTATTGTATTAACGTATAAATATAAATTAAATGACTCTTTTAAATAAAGTTTGCTTTGTGAAGTGATGGTTTTAAATTTCACTTTGCACCATGAGGACGCAAGTACGAAACTAGTCATTGAAAAAAAAAACAAGAAAAATAGCATATGGGATTCAAACCCAGTCCCTCACGTAAAGGAATTCAGCGTCTAAACCAGCAAGCCTAATAAAATATATGTCTATATCAAGGTATATATATATACATAAGTTTCCAAAGTTAACGGGTGCACGTGCACCCTCAAGGACATATGTGAGTCCGCCTCTGAGTGGAAACAACTACGAACATCTCCATCTAGTCGCAATCATAATTGTCATCTAGGCTGGAAATGAAAGTTCTCGGTCTTGATGAGTCAAATTTAAAACTCTCCCTCAAAAATTCACAAAAGGTAGAGTAGGATCAATGGCGTAAAGGTAAGTTCTAATTTTTTCTTTTAACTTACCTTTACCAATGATTATGATGAAAATTGCCCTATGTCACCTCCACACTTCTCCAAAACGTTCTTGATTGATTATGGACGATTTTGGATTGTTTTATGTACTTTTAGCGACCAATCCCGCTATAGTGGTGGCATTGTAGTGAGATATCTTCTGGTATAGAGGGAATTAGTTTGGGCCACCGTAGCGGCATGCCCCCTCGCTGTAACGGCTTGCACGAGGTAGAACCTCAAAAATCCTTTAAAAATAGCTCATTGCTCCACACACCTTCGAACCTTAACGTTCTAAAGTAATTCATTCACGTCAAGTTCTATATCGAGAGTTCTACTTATCCGAATTCACTTCTGTCAGGTCCTACAAACTCCTTAATGTCTTAGCAACAACAAAATTAGACTTTACTTAGATGTTTCCCCAATTCTTTCCCTAGATCTCTTCAAACCTTACCTCACTCGAATTTCGTCCAAGCCTAGTCTAGCCTGAAATTTATAACTCTTCAAATCAACACTTTTCTCCCTCATTTTCTATCACTAATGACTCACCCATAACGACTGGGAGGATCATTACAGTACAAAGGCCTCTTAGATAATTGTAATACAATTCAAATTCAATATTATACATTGTAGTTGTTATTATAGAACAAGTATATACATTTCTAACAACGTAAACTAATTTAAATACTACTCGAATGTTTGAAATTCACAATAATACTTATAATATATTTGTATTAAAAATGTGTTAGTTATATATTCACCACGTGCATTGAAACATATATACCTTTTAATATGTAATTATGTATAATATATTGAATTCAAAATGTATGACGATTGTTTTTATTTTTTTCTTCTTGATAACGATGTTAAAAATGTATTATAGCCGAAATGTGTTATTACATTAAGATCGTGTTAGAAATGTGTTATAAATGTAATTTGCTATTTCTCATAAGAAAAATAAGACTAATATGTGTAAGAGTAAAATATGTACTATAACTCGTACGTAAGCCTATATAATTTATCCTCCAAATTATAACTACTTATAAAATTCCTCCAAAAATTAAAGAATAATGCATTTAAAAAACAAAATATGCAATTTTATGTCTAAAAGATCCCTAATCCCAAAATTAGTTCGAATGATCAACCCGAACCAACCCGTATAGAACTATCATTGTTGACACAAGCACAAGAGGGTAATCAGTGTGTTACGTCCTCAGGCTTTATCATTGACGACTCATTTAAAGGATAAAACGTACAATTTTATGGTTAAAAGATCCATACCCATAAAAAGTCCAAACCGTGACCCGACCCGACCCGAATTGCCATTGTTGACACAGGAACTGATGGTAATCAGTGTGTTACATCCTCACCGCTTCATCAATGAGAACCCATTTGTCGACCTGCTATGGCCTTCTCTTCAACACTTTGCCACTAACTTCTCCGCTCAGTAGACTAACAATGGCAAGAAGCAATACATCAAAGCCTAAAATCGACAAAATGCAACAGCTACTTCATTCTGACCCTTCTGGTAAAACCCCCCTTCTTCTTTTTTTCAAGAAAAGTTGAATCTTTTTATCTCAATATACAAATTTGATTATCTGTACTGATAGGTGGTTGGGATAAATGTTGGGAGAAAGAAATGACACCTTGGGATTTGGGTCAGCCTACTCCAATTCTTGTTCATCTTCATCAAACAGGTACCCTTCCTAAAGGCAGGGTTCTGGTCCCTGGTTGTGGCAGTGTAAGTTTTTTTTTTTTTTTTCATTTCTACCTAATGATTGTGTCTTGCAGGTTGTTCTGTGAAACCCCTTTGGGGCAATTTTATTGTTACACTTGATGATTTATCTTATAAGAAAAAAAAATAGGGTTGTCTGCAATTTAGTTTACTAGTAATGTCCAGATATTGAGAGGTTAGCGCGGTAGCGCCCGCCTAGTGCTCGATGAAGTGGTCGAGAGCCATTAGGTCTCAAATTCAAATCCTAGCAGAGACGAAAAAAATACTAGATGATTTTTTGCATTTGCCTAACCTTGGTTGACAAAGTTAGCTGGTAGCTGTTGGGAGGGGGCATATATCCTGTGAAATTAGTCGAGGTGCGCGAAGCTAGTTTGAACACCACAATCACAAAACAAAAGAAAAGAAATTGAGAGGTTTTCCATAATTATGGAATGATGGCCGAATTCTATAGTTTCTCTGAGTTTTCCTCGTAAGAAAGTCAAGTAGAAATGTTTTCTTCTAATCAATACACTTCATGAGATCAACCACTAGGCTAGTGTAATCCCACAAGTGGATTTGAGGGGGGTGGTATGTATGCGGACCTTACCCTTATGTTGTGAAGCTAGAGAGGTTGTATCCGTCTTTCCGATAGATCCTTGGAAACACGCCTTGAGATCAACCATGTATTTTTGTATGCAAGAAATGAGTCCAATATTGTCATCAGAAGGATATTATACACCCAAAAATTCGTGGGTATAATCAACCGATTTGGTCTTTCAGTTTTTCCTTTTGTTTCATCACACGCAGAACCACCTTGTTGTACTGCTTAATTGCACGAAAAGCTTCTTTTCTTTCTTTTTACTGTTCTGGTACTGTTTCTTTTTGCTTAGTTGAAGTATATGTTGTGACAGGGTCATGATGTGGTGGCAATTGCTAGCCCTGAACGCTTTGTTGTTGGCTTGGATGTATCAGAAAATGCTATTAAGCAAGCTACAAAAGTAAGAGCTAATACTTTTGGTTTCCTTGATCTGGTTTTCCAAGGTTTCAAAGATTTATGTTACAAGACTGCAATATTATGCAACCTCTCTGCTTAGTCTTCACTACTTACCTGCCTTTTGAGGTATAGTTTACTTTTCAATGCAATGTGCAGTGGAAACTAAATGATTTCAAGACTGTTTTTGCCATAGGTGCATCTTTGGCTAAAAATTTCCCTTCTGCAAACAAGCATTTGAATGAACATCTCTTAAAAGATTATGTTGGAAGTCTGTTTCTCGTGGACTAAAAGAGATATGCCATTTGTCAGAATCCAATTAGGAGGGCGTTAGGTCTGTAACCATTTGAGACAATATGGTGGGAACAATTTCTAGGAGATTGGATGATGGAAGGTGTATTTCATCTTTAATGGGAAATGTCCTTCTGATTGTATACCTTTATGTTTTCTTTGTTGCTCAACACGGCGGGGTGGGGGGGTGATGATGTTTGAGGGTAATGTTTTCTAGGAGACACCATTGTGGTGTAAGGAAGGAGCTTTGTTTAGGTAATTTGGCATGTTCAATAATTGATTATAGGAAGTAGGAAGAGGAGTATCGGATCCTTGAGAGCCAAATGTTATGTAATAGAAACTGACCGGGAGCTAGAAGTAACCAGCTACAGATTCTGAATGAAACTCAAATTTTCTATTGCATGTATATTCTTATTACATTCTCTTTTGTTTTATTGGGTGGATAATTTTTTACATTCTTCGATCACTTAGATATGTTTATCTCAGTTTGGTTGTTGATTGTGCTCCTTTATGAAAATCGTGAATTTTGATCTTGGGTGTTTCACCTTTTTGTCCAGAATTTTGAGCGACACAGAAGCTCAACCATGCGACTGACATTTAATATTTCTATTGTCATTGTGGTCAAAGAAATGCAATTCAGAGTAGTACTCTAGCCAACACAAACGTTTATGTTTCATTAGTTGTCTGTTGTTCTTGAGGCCCCTTTTCAATTCTTAGTTCTAACTTCTTGAATTGGTTCAGAGGACAGGTTTATAGTAGTAATTTGTTGGTTTAGTTCATACATTCTGATGCTTTCTCAAAGTATCTACACATTTTTTTGCACAAGGTAGCTGTTCTCATCATCAAAAAGTGCGGAGAATTTTGCTTTCCTAGAGGCAGATTTCTTCTCCTGGCGTCCCACTCAATTGTTTGATCTTATCTTTGACTACACGTAAGATTGGCATGACCATGTGTTTTCTTATCTTACGAAATGACCAGCTGTGTGACAGCATTACTTTCGAATTGGCAGTTTCTTTTGTGCCATTGAGCCAGAGATGAGATCAGGATGGGCCAGTAGAATTCAAGATCTTCTAAAACCAGACGGGGAGCTTATTACACTGATTTTTCCGGTTTGTCAATAGTCCTTTTTCCATTAAGTTTCTTCCCTTCTCGTTTACAACTTGTGATCATTTTAATTCTTCTGGAATAAAGAATTAATAATATGGATGAAATGTCTTCTGATATCATAGCAAGTTTTATGTTATGCTTATGTAATAGATACAATAGAGGATTCATTAGTTTTCCAAATCAGTATCCGTACAGGATATCAATGAGATTGTCAGTCTTGATGTTTTTGCTGTATCGATTGAAACATCAGCTACATGCCCTCTTTACCGCAAAGGTGAAGGGGCGAAAGATAGTTGTGTTGCAGGTCACACCTACTATATGCTAAACAGACTGGTAGCTCACTGTAATAATTGATCATGAGTTGGTAGATTTGGCTATTCTTGACATTATTTCCTTTTATTTCTTGGTTTTGAGATTCTTGTTGTTTCTCAGATAAGCGACCATGAAGGCGGGCCTCCATATAAAGTATCAGTTTCCGAGTAATCTCTATTTTCTTTTAGTCTATTTCTAGATATGCTCCCCTCAAAGACTTCTCATCTTGTGGCAATAATGTCGTTGAATTTCAGCTAGCTTCTTTCTTGAGTTCATTGACACGAATGACTAACTTTTACAATATCTCTGACTAGTTATGAAGAAGTCTTGCATCCGATGGGGATCAGGGCAGAGTCGGTTGTGGAGAATCACTTGGCTATTCCCCCGCGGAGAGTGAGTAAATTTGCTTAACGTTAGGCAGTGACAGTTGCATATTTTCCTTTGCTTCACTGCACAAGACTTACATATTTCTTTGAGAAAAGTTCATTGTGGAGAATCACTTGGCTTTTCTTCTTGTCTTTGCAGGGAAGAGAGAAGCTAGGAAGGTGGAAAAGGTCCACCATATGCAAATCCTTGCTCTGAATATCATTTCACCTTGCAGTGGCATACGCAAGATTTTCTATAAGTGATATCGACATTTAAAGAAAGTGAACAAATAACAAATCATTATATCGTCATATTACTAATCGTATTAATAAAACACAACTCATGTGTAAATTACTATAGTTCTCTTCAGCGAGTTTCCATATTTTGAAATGCATATATGATAGCCCCATTAGAAATCGTATTAAATACTTCTTTTCTATATAAGCTCTTTCGATTGCAGCTGTAGATTTCCTCAACCAGTTTTCATATTTGTAAATGTATTTAAGGCACCAAACAACCACTTAAAAGCTCATGATTCATTTGATTATGTAAATTATTCTTAATGAGAGGTACTAGTCTTTTCATTAGTCATATTAGTATCTAACTTATATTTTATGTGCAAATGTTGATGGAATGTTCTATATTGATTGGTATTGTAGGGGTGTTCAGGAAGACAATTCATTTCCTTTAGAATGAATTATGGTCTCTTTTGAATGAATGATTTTTTTTTTGTATGGTTAATAATCGAACAATCGAATCAAATCAAATAGAAATCGATAATAACCAAATGGATAAATGTATACTATATTTGGTTTGATTTTTGACCATTAACTAACCCAAACCGACCTATGAACACACTTAGTTGGCCGAATGAGATATTGCCTCTTTGTATGATTTTGGGTAACTTTTACTTTGGGTTTAGATTTTGGGTAACTTTTACTTTGGGTTTAGATTTTGGGATTGCATTAGATCTAATGTGTATTTGGTAAGAAGGAAACTATTTTCTTGGAAGCTATGTTAAATCATTTTTTTTACTTTTTTTTCCTGATGTTTGGTAGTATGGAGAAAATATTGTTCCAGGAGCCCCATTCATTCGTTTATGGGAGCGACTCTCTGTTCCCATTCTCCAAGTCCTCCCCTGGAAAAAATATCCGAAGATCTTCTCTTTCCTTTTCATTAATAGAGTACTCGGCTTTTAAGTGCGGCTAGTGACCTTTAGTAGATTGTTTTTAGGTCCAAGCGGTGTCGGGCAGCGAAGCTTACACTTGTTCACTAATTATGACGGTTCACCAGGGCCTCTTTCCTCCTCCCTTTTCTGCTCATGGAAAGTGAAAGTCGTTTCGTTTAGTACGAGATCGCTTCACACCTCGCGGTGCTTACACCTCTCACCTATCGAAGTTCTGTTCAAAAACCTCGTCCGAGAACTCTTTTGTATTATTTGTTTGTTGGAATAGATAATATACATATATGATCAGATGCATATGTAGGTAAGGACTGCTTTCCATCCTGGGGATTTCTTCTCATTCCGTCCGTTCTGCTAGCTGGTGCTTTGATCCCATTACAAAAATCAAGTATGTCTCTATGGATGTTACTTGATTTTCAAATCAACCAGTTCCATTTAATTGAGGCAAATATTATGATTTTGAACCCCTATCCGATCCGACCCCGACTTGGAAACCAAGAGTCGACATACATCTGATCTCGACATTGACTTGGTACATGACCCTGACCTCGATGTGAGACTCAATTTGATCTCAAGACTTGACCCTCACCTCGACCTTGACTCAAAACCCAACCTTAACTAGATACTCGACCAAAAATGTCGACTTAGGGTTGCCTGTTGTGTCAGGGTCGCGGTTGGATCCTTATTCAGGGTCAGGTCGGGGGTTGGGTCTCATGTCGGGGTAGATTACTTCATTATGATCGGGTCCCAACCGAGGTTGACATCGGGTTCTGAGTCAGGGATTGGAGTTGGATCTCGAGTTAGGGTTGAATCAAAATTTGGGGTCAAAGTCGAGTCTTAGGTTGGAGTTGGGGTTTGATTTTGGATTATGTATATAGTCGAGGTCATAAGTCAGGTCCCAAGTTAGGATTTTGTTGTGGGTTATGTCCCGAGTTAAAGCCGGTACCGAGTCAGGAGGAGCGAGTGGTGGGGAATGAGCAAAAGGTTGTTGCGGGCCAGGTGTGGTATAGGGGGTGGGGTGGGTCATGTGACGTGGTGGTAGGTCGAGGGTTCGAGGACCTGTGGCTTTTGAGTGGATTAGGTGGTGAGGTTGAAAGAGAGTTCTGAAAATGTTTTTCATACTTTTTATAGAAAAGTAAATTTTCTTAAATTGGAGAAAAATAAGTCCATTTGAAAAATATTTTTCAAAACGTTTAAGTCAATAAAATATGGATGGGTCAGATCTACTTGGATTTAGCCCGCTGAACATCATTTGGATAGGCTCGGATCCTTTCCATGATTTCATATGTCTTTGATGGACTTTGAAAAAACATTATTTAAAAAATATTTTTCTTCATACCCCTCCCAATCCCCCAATAAGAAGGGAATATATTTTATTGGTATAAATAGAAAAAATATTCCACTCTATCTTAAAAAAATTGTTTCTCCGTCCTATCATGAGAGAAATTAATCCTAAAGCTTAGCAACAATTAGAGGATTAAACTCCTTATTAAGAACACACAATGCAATCTATGAACTCGAAAATAGTTTAAGCTTCCAATTTTAATTTTCAGAGATTGCTTTAGAAATTATATATGTTTAAGAAATACAAAAGAAATAACAATTATTTTGGTCCATTAAATAATAACTAAATAAAATTCTTATATTCGTCCGTACTTAAATCAGCCCGAAAAAATTTCATTTTCTTTAGTGCAAGCCTCCCACATTACCAAATTTTCATTCTATTTGTGATCTTTCCTCGCCAACAAGTCCGCACCCTGATTCGCCTCCCTCCAAATATGTTTGATAATATCCTTATGGGTCGTTTGGTAGGAGGTATCAGAAGAGATAGTCCATATATTATATATGATATTATATTTGGTAGGAGTTTAATTTCGGCCTATGATTAGTTATACATATTATATGATGTATTACTAATACCTTCCATTTGGAGGTATTAGTAATACATAGAATTTAATAACATGGGAGAAGTCAATGTAAAGACAAAAATATCCCTCAAATCATTTTAAATATTTTGTTTATTTTCTTGATTTTATGTTTTATATTTGTACTAGTAAATTTATTCAAATAAATTATGTTACAAATTATTTAGAGAGTGTTGTTTGTTACTAAATAAATCCAATAAATCAATACAATATTTGAAATGTGAGTTGTTTAATATTTACTAATTAAAAAAGGCAAATATATCACCACATGATGTTTGTGATCTTAATTGAATATATATTTGTTGATATATATATATATATATATATATATATATATATATATATGATTTTCTAATTATTTGTATTTTGAATAATTTATAAAATTGCATAC
>JAJONR010012272.1:0-14974 GCA_029582245.1 Solanum etuberosum | reverse complement strand
TAAACGACTCATTTTAAACCATAAATTTCAGAAATTTTTTTTTCTTAAATTTCATATCAAATCAAACTAATCACTTAAATTAATCAGGAAAAAGGCCAAATTGCACAAACTTCCATTGAAGCTATTACTGTCATTGGTGAGACAAAGTATCTCTTGTCCTAAATTAGTTTGGAACAAGTCATGATATATCATTATAAACTCGTGACCACGCAAGGACAATCGATCTACATGATGAACAAGAAGATTTAACTTAAACGATGTTTAATAATTTTTATATAAAAATATGTATTTTTATCAGCTATTATTTTAGTGATTTGATATATAATAACAATCCTTTTATTTTATTTATATAGTATAATAATGACGATATGAAATGAACTTAAGTGAAATGAGAATTTATATAATTGACCCCAAGAATTAAGACATAGTAATTATTATCTATTATTATAAAATGATTTTACTTCACATAGCTTAAATCCTGCAAATAATTTTTGGTAATGACATATATATGTGTTATAATCCCCCCCCCCCCTCCCCCCCCCCCAAAAAAAAGGATAAGGATAAAAGTGCCTCTAAAATATACATATTTTATATATATTAGTGTATATTCTTTGTATATTTTGTGTACTCTTCATTCACCCCCAATTGAGTAATGACTTTAGGGAATTGCTCGGAGGGTACGTACCCCTATAAAATTTAAAATTGTAAGTTCGAATCACTAAAGGAGAAAAATGATTAAAATTTCTAGGGATGGGTTAAAAAAAGGAAAAACTACATAATTAGACATACTTCTCTACCATATATACTATTATTACCTATAATTTTAAAATATTATGTATCTTACCATATATTGAAGAAAATACACAGATACATGTATTTTTATTACCAGATACACAAAAATAGGGAGAGAAGCGAGCGAGATTGGGAAGAGAGGCGAGCGAGACTCGAATGTCTCCCAGATACATGTGAATCACACTAGATACATGTATCTGTATGTATCTAGAGTGATTCAAATGTATCAAGGATACCAGATACATGGGTGAGTGGCGAGTGAAATGGAATATTACAAACTAGAGTGTATCTAAGTAATTAGCTCCTAAACTAGTGGAATTTATGTAAGTTCCCCTTAAAAAAATAAAGACTTTCGTTCGATTTGTTAGGGTGTAATGGGCCTTATTTGTGAAGAGTTTATTTGCACTTGCTATTCTTTCTGCAGCCCATTACTGAAAGATGAAACAATAAAGAATAGCCCATTCTGATCAACAACTCATACTATTGTGGTCCAAAAGATATGCAGTCTTATCAAATTGTGGTCCTTCATTTTATTTATTTGGTTTTCCAACTGATGTCTGATATTTGTATTGGAGTTTGACTATATTCGGATTCGTACCGTGTAGAGTCCTAAATGTGGAGAAGTGCTTCGTAGATTTTTCCATACCCAGGGTCGCAATGTGGTCCTTCATTTTTTATTTTGTGATAAGAAAGTATCTATCTTTTTTCTGTTTCTACAGAAGATTAAAGTTCCTTTTTTCTGTTTCTTTTAATTAGCTTGGTTTTATGAAATAGGTTCTCCTTTATGGTAGAGGTGTTGAACTAATTTAAGTGCAAATCATGGAACCCTAAGTATATCAACAGATAAGCTTCCTTAATTCGTGAGATTTATAATCTTAAAATTAAAATAAAACTGATTATCTTCTATAACATATCATAAAATAAATGTGATAATGTAAACATTATTTCCAATAACGATATATATAACTTAAATTTTTTTGCTAATATAAATACGAATATGAATTTGAATTTCACACTTAGGTCCCTGGCTCAATTAATAAAGGTCGAGAAACTCACGTCTTACATCATAAATTTGAGCCCTGCATCAGGCAAACTAACTCCTACTATTTAAGTGAAGAAGAATAAAATGACAGACTCATCCTCCCCGAGCTTCAAAAGCTTACGAATCGTAAAAGAAAGAGAATATATTTATTATGAAAGAGATCCACGAGATCATGACCATACTTGATAAGATATATACTATTCTGAAAAAAGAAGCCGCAAATCTTTTTGTTGAAAATGTATCAATCAATTTAATTTCCTTTGTCAACACTTTAATAATAAGTTATAAGTGCACCTAATTTTTTAAAATAAAAATAAAAATCAATTCTAATCTTGATCAATATTATATGGTTTTCATATGTCGGTCAGCGTTAAAAAAAAGTTATTCAAGAATTGTTTATTTGGTGCAATGATAAAATGAAGAAAAAATCATAAACTTTTACGTAGCAGAAGCATTATTGAATTCGTTTGACTAGTTAAATAGTGTGATTATATATAAAAATGAATTATATTGATCATATAAAATTACAGTCTAAAATTATACCTTATTATATAATGTTCAGCGTGTTTAAAAATAGTGTTTTTATATAAAACTTTTTTGAAACTCATTGAGAGAAGAAGGATAGAAATTTTCAATTGATTGTGAAAAGAAAAAAACTTCACGAAAATTCTGTGAAGGAACTCTTTTTATCGAACAATATTATCGATGCAATGGTTAAAAAGAGTCCTATTAATAATATTGTGCCCCTTCTCAAATTTTTATTTAATTCTAAATATATAATTAATATTATCTTGACGCTCGTAAATGTAAGATGTAGTATATTAAGTTATTCATATTTATTAGATATTGTTGTTTTAGAATTGTGCACTACTAAGGTCTAAGGAAGTGGTTCTTCATACTCTCCTCTAATCCCGTATAAAATTATTGACATTTTTTTTGGTCCAAAATGAATGAATTTTTCAAATTTTAAGAACGTATTAACTTTTTTTCTTGAATGACACTTCTTTTTGCTGGATTTTTCAACTACTTTTAAATCTAAATAATGATTATTTTTACTTTTATGAAGAATTTGAGAAGAATCAAAATGATAATATTTGAAAAGTCCTTTGACTAATGTCTAAACATCTTTCTTTAAGGATGTGTCCTCCCAATAATTTATTTATTTATATTGGGCCAAAGAGAATATAATTTAAAACAATTACTATTATTTTTATCTTAAAATTTTAAAAAATATTGAGATAATTTTTTTTTTTTTGTTAAAGCGATAACTATTTAAGGACAAATGGAGTATTATTATAATATATTCCCTCTGTCCCTAATTACCTGTCCACTTTTGAATTAACATAGAGTTTCAAAAAGTTCTACCTTTTTCAAAGTAATTAATTGAGGGTATAATAGGTAAAAAAAAATTGAGAGAGTAATATACAACGTCAACTACCCGAAGTTTTATCTATTTAAGTACTATATATATTTAAATTAGGTTAGAATTAAGGTTTTCAATAAGAGGACTGATATTGAGCTTTTTTGTCTTAATTATTCTATTTTTTAAAAAAACTACTCTTATCATTTCCCTCTCTTATTATTTTATTGATGATTATTGATAACGATGGATTATTATATTAAATTAGGTGATTAAAAGGTACTTATCGTGATTCTAAATGTATGATTAAGTTAGAATAAACAAATGTTGCCACCTTAATGATCCAACTGAAAATGGAAAGGTGTCAAGCTACAACTTCCAAAACTTTTCTTTTAACATCCAACAAAAACTTGCCTTAAAAGGTCAGATTACAAAGATAATATATTTTAATAATTTAGCTGCTCAGTCTGAATCTATTGTTTTTATATTTATAATATACAATTAATTAGACAATGCATCTCTTCCTCCATGATACTAGTTAAACTACCTGTAATACCCCTCATCAAAAGGAAAAAATATAGATACTAAAAGGGACATATTTGTCTTTATAATTGACTTGGTAGTCAAATGAATGTTGCCCTAAATCTTTTGGTGGAGTACAATGATTAGGATAAAAAGTTGATACTATTATAGGTTTTTATTCATATTGAAGGTTTAATAACTAATTAATGATAGTTAAGTAATGTAACCAAAAAACTATATTAATTATTATTAATATATAATTAAGTGAATTTTTCTTATGTTAAACACAAACTCTATTATGTATGTGTTCATTTAGTAAAATGTTAAATTAGAGGTTGAGTTAGGTTTTATGACACTTGAAAATGTGATCTAATAATTAATAAAATAATTGTGAATTATGAGAACTCAATTTTAAATTTTAACAAAAATAAAAAACATTGTATAATTTCTTTTCATCTATCCAAATTTTGATAGATAAAATTATTTACAATCTATATGTGGAAAGTAGCAAACACCTATTATAAAAATAATAAAATGGTTAAAAATTATGAATTCTCCATTATAAATTTCTAAAAAAATAAAAAAATATTAGATGATTTCTAAATTTTGATAGACAAAATATCCTATATTTATATTGGTGGACGGTGGTGTCGTAGTAGGCACTTCTAAACTCTTATATTTATATTGGTGGACGGTGGTGTCGTAGTAGGCACTTCTAAACTCTTTTTTTCCTATTAGATCACTCTGATGCTAGAGTTGTTTCTTGAGCGAGAAGGGGACCCAGGGGAGAGGGCTAAGCACAAAAACATAATAAATACCCCATAAAATTAATCGAGATATCTGCGAGCTGATCACTTATAAAAAAAAAATAAAAAAAATTAGGGTTTGGGACCTTAAGGCCATGAGTAAAGCTTCCATGATTCAAATTGTTGCTACCCAACCACCCCATTTTATTTGCCATTAGCTCCCATTAAGGACAAGTGTACATAACCTCTTCAAAAGTAGAAATTAATGGCTATATTTTTAATTAAAAAAAGACAAATTAGCAGACAACATTAATTTGCTTCTTAATGACAAAAATTTGTATTCAAAACGAATATTACTACCTAAGAGATCCATTTTAGGACACAAAAATATGGGCTATATGAAGCAAATCAAAAGTATTCACATGTGTCACTATCCAAAGTTTCTAAAGGTATCCTCATAATTTCAAGAATCATATACTCCACTACTTTTATTCAAATTTCACAACAAAATACAAATTGCCTAAAAAACAAAAAAATTACTGTTTTATCACCCTTTAATATTGAGAATTCTTCTTTTATTCCTTATAATATCTAACTAAATATGTTAAAAACACAATTCTAAAAATCATCTAAATGTTACTTATTACATGTATTAAAAAGACAAACTAGTTAATGAAATTTAACTATACTTAATCATATATTATCTGACCAATAGAGAAGTCATCAATAATTGAAGAATCCAAAGTACTATTATTCCTAAAATTTAAAAAGAGAATCCAAAGTACTATTTTTCCGGGAAAAAAAAAAAAACCATAACTGACAATGCTCAATGTAATAATAAAGATAATAACATATCTAGCGTAAAATTTATTTATTTATTTATTTAGAAAAATTAGAAATTAAGAATTACAACATGAAAATCGAACCTTCACCAACGCGTTAGTAATAAAATTTAGAAAAGAAACTTTTCTACTAAAAAGAAATTAAAAATAAAAACATAACTAAGAAAGCTCAATGTAATAATCAACTATAATAACTTTAGAAAAGAGATGTTACATTAAAAAAAATTACTGTTACCTTTTAATATATCCTTATTATTCATTGTTCTTGCTAGAGAAAACAAATTACAAAATGACTAAAATTAGGATGAAGAAGAAGACCCATTAGTGGAAATATGAAGATGAAGCTCACAATTACTAGTAGTACTATTATCATTGTTGTTATTTTTGTGATGATCTTCTTCTTCATTGCTGTTTGCGGTGCCATTGATATTGAATCCATTTTTGTTGTCGAAACTATGATCTCTGCTACTGTTATTCGAAATTTGGTAATCTTTTTTTCCAAAAGTGTTTTTGTTATTGTGCATCCAAACTCGAAGAACCCCTTTTCCAATTCCAATTTCATTGCAGAATTCATCAACAGCACCTTCATCACATTTCTGCAATTTCCAACCCAATTTCTCCGAAAACGAATGCATTTTCTCTTTCTGTTCTGCTGTAAATTTGGTCCTAAATCGCTTTCTACCATTTGGGTTCTCTGATTTTAAACCTGTAGGTGTAACGGGATGGGGCTGGAACAGTGACGGCAGCGGCGGCGGAGACAGGGACGGAGACGGAGATGGAGAAAATCGCTTAATTGGGGGAAAAATATGGTGGCGGAAATCGATGAAGTGAGCCGGCGGTGATGAATCGTCCGACGGTTCACGGCGGTGGAAGTTGCGGTGGCAACCACAAGCGGCGCATTTAAGTGAAATGGGATCTGATGGGGTGGATTCCGGCGAAGGCATAAACTCACCGCAACCGTCTACGGCGTGTCCGCCTATCCTTGCGGCATGATTCTTCAAACACTCCTTGTAAATCACCGCCGTGCACGGCGGCGGTTGGTTGTGGTGATTGTTGCCGTTGGTGAAAGATAAAGGCTTAATTAAAGGTGGGGTATCAACTTCTGAATCTGGGGTTTTGGTGGAGGTGGGGTTAGTACTACAAGTTAACTCCATTTTGGTTTAAATATGTGGTTTTTTTGAAACAAAATGACTATAAATAAACAAGAAGGGCAAAGAAAATATGATAATTAATGGCTATGGTGATTATGAATTGGAAAATTTTGAAGGTTTATGTAAATGGGGTTTTGGTTGGTTGAGTTTTTCTCTTCTATGTATTGATGATGGTGATTGAAGAATATATAGAAACATTACTATAAGACAAAAACTTCTTTGGCAAAATGAATCAAGTACCATAAGGTTGATGAAGAAAAGAGGGGTTAGTATAAATATTGAAGGGAGGAGGTTGAAAAATTAATGAAAACTTAAAAAGGTGGGAGGATAAGAATGTGATAATTACATGCAAGACACCATGAGGGCTAGCTGTGAGACACAAAAATATTCTTAAATTTGACGTGAATTTTATTTCTAAACTGTTGATATCTTTGTAAAAAAAATTTATTGGATTGACTAAACTTAAATATTCCCATAATTTTGTCACGTAAGTAAAATATATCTTTAAATTCTTGTCAAGTTTAAGAATGTTTTCAACACTTTTCTCTCGATTTTTTTTATTAAGAGTCTCATGCTCCTACAGAAATTTGAAACTACTTGTTATGCATGTGACAGATCAAATGTGTATTTAAGTTCAGCTAGTCAGGTAAAAAGAATTTTTAAGACTTTTAAAGATGAAATTAACAATTCAAGCAAGCATATTTTCAATACTTCTCTTTATTAAAGGGAGTAGCCACAATGACAAAATCAAAATTTTCATGAGATTTGAAATATGAAAATCAAAAGAAAATTAATACCTATTATATGTATATATAAAATAACTTTCATTGAATAAATTGTTGAATCCTTACTAGCTCCGACCACGAAAGTGGAAGGGAGAGGGTCCAGGTCACAATAGTTTTATTTTTGAGAAGTGGCTAATTAAACCAAAGATTGGGCATAATCAAAATTCAAGCTTATCAGCTTTGATGAACATCATGTGTCTCTGTCATGGTTTTTACACGTGTCTCATGCATAAGGAAATTAGATTAGTTGACCACCACTAATGGTTGTGGTATATTATTGAGTTTTTTTTTTTTAATTAATTTCTGTTTTACATTTTATTATTATTCATCGACATAAGTTTGTATTAAGATTAAGATATTAAGATTTGAGTATGTATTTAAATTTTTAAGATGTTGTTTCTGTATCTAAGTATTGAATGATTATGATTATTTGTTATTTTAACATCTTAATATATATAATTTACTTTTTTTTTTAAATACAATAAATATATAATTAGTAATTTTTTTTATAGTGATGATATAGATTGTTTGTATTGGTGGTGCCGAATATGGTTAATATTAATGACTTAATGATGGTGGTAATGGTTGATACTAATGGCCGGTAATAGTAATGGTGATAATTATAAGGAAAAATTACATAAATACACAAGTTAAGATATTATAATTTCTAAAATTATTTAATTTTTTTTTAGAAAAATTCCTCTTAGATACATCCTTATCCCCTCTTGGATATATCTCTTCCATTAAGTAATGTATAATTTGTAATATTTCGGACAATCAAGGAATGTATTCGAGAGCAAAAAAATTTGAGATTTTCATAATTGAGAAAACTTACAGGATGAGATGTAATTAGCTCTTAAAATATATGAGTTTTTTTTTGTACTTTATACTAGTTATAATAGTGAAGATGGTTAGTGTTTTATTGACTAATTTCATAATGACTTGATAGTCATATAGTGGTGTGGTTAAAGAATGTGTGGTGATTGACAATGGTATTAATGGTATGTTGATGATAATACTAGTTGTGACGATGGAGATTATTCATAGTATAGATTGACTACATCAATTATAGTAACTGATAATGAAGGTGGCTACGGCAGTGGCCATGATAATGGTAAAAATAGATATAATTATAATGATAGAAATGATAAGTGTGATAGTAACTGACAATAATAACTGTCAGTTATTGGGATCGCAGAAATAGTCAGTGATGCGACATTACATTACATGAGAGATTAATGGTTGTGTAAACAAATATTTTTATGATTAACCTTTCTATTTTTGCTTTCTTCTGCCAAAAACTAAAAAAGGAAAGAAGAATTTCATTTCAGAAATGTATCTTTGAGCTTCTAAAATTCTGTCATAAGCTAGAATTTTGAAAATAATAATTAAAAGTCTATAACTGGTCATAGTTTTAAAATCAGTTTATTTTGAAAAATGTTTATTATAAAAGTATTTTTTTTGAAAAAATTAATAAAAAACAAATTTTATTTAGATAATTAACCTGAAAAGCATTTTTGAGCAACAGTAATTATTATTTTATGAAAATTTAAAAATATATTTTTAAGTGTATTTTATCAAGAAAGTAATTTTAGAGAAAATATATATTTTTTAGCTTTAAGGAAAACTCTTACTACTCTCTAAAAGCATTTATTTTTTCTTTTGCTTAACTAAATACCTCACTTATAAAAAATACATATTTTTTTTGACGTTTTAAAAACTTTGGTCAAATAGATTATAGTTTCCGTCAAAGGGTTGAAAAGTTAAATTAATTTGTTCTTTAAGAAGGGCTTAATTAAGACCCTAATATGAGCTGCAAGTAGGTGGCTTCTTTTATTGCATGTACAATTGATAATTATGTTATGGCTTTGGATTAAATTTTTTTACCAATCAGGATTATGGTGGAGTGATAAGTATTTTTTCATTCTTACTCAAAAGTCTCGGGTTTGAGTCCCTCGGGGTACATAGCAGCCTTTGTTAGAGAGCGTTTTACTTCCCAATGTGGGACTTCTCAACGCAAATTCAAATTCAATCGGGCTCCAATGTAGGTACCGTGGTATCGGGTGAGAAACCATTTTTTTTTTTTTGAATTGTCCATCTTTTGACAATTTCCTCAAATTTTGGAGGTAAGGGGCCATGCAAATTAATCAATATAGCTAGAGGACTAATTAATTGGATCATTTTCTTGACCAGCATTAATTAGTCCAAGCAAAGATTTATCATTATGGTGGTCTTAATATCTATTAATTGATGCCAAAGATAATTAGCTGGATATTAAATTGACAACTCAAGATATGGTAGAGATTATCAAATGGAATCCAAATTTGTCAACTATTAGTATTAAAAACTTGTAGACTTATAAATAAAAAATCAAAGACATTTTCACAAATTGTGTGCCACAACTTGTAGTGTTTTTTTTTTTTTTTGTCTTTCCAAAATTGATATTTTTTGTTTACTTGAGTTTTTTAACATCTTTGGTAGATGTTTCTGTGAATAGAAATGATGAAATTAGTTATCTTATATATAAAACATGATGTAAATTAATATCATGAGATATTCTTATTTATCTTGTCTTGATAACCGTACGACCCTTGTTGGGAAATTCAAAATCCTATTAATTAAATGATGAGACTATGTTCTATGAAGATTAATAGTGATTGGAAAAAAGTAGCTAAGATTAGGTGCAAATAAATAGATGAAATTAACATTAGATCTTTTATTAATTAATATTTAATATGTTGTCATTGAATTGGATAAGAAAGAATTCTAAATCTTTAAGTAATCGGCAAGAGACATTTTTATATATAATTACATAAATATTTATCATTTATTTTAGCATAAATTTTAATTTTCCTTCTTAAATTTCGTATTTAATCAAACAAAATTTGCACGATTAACCACTTTTCAGACATTTTAAAAATGAAAATGGCTAATGTTTAAAGATTCATTGAAAAGTAACAAAATTTTCTGCAAAAACGTACCATGACAATGTCATAAATTTCTAGTTTTAGGCAAGTGAAAAATTTCACAAATTAATTACGTATTTTTAATGACTTTTTAATTTATATATTTTTAATAAATTATATCACATAAAATGAAACGAAGAATATCATTTGTACCTCACATTGAGATTATCAAAATGGTCAATATATCACGTTAATTAACGTAAAATTTAGGGGATGTTTCGTTACTGGTTAGAGTTATGCAGGTATTAATTATGCAGGGTTTAGTTATGTAGGTATTAGTTATGCAGGGGTTTAATTATGCATGTATTAGTTATGTAGGGTTTATAGTTATGCAGGATTTAGTTATGTGAGTATTAGTTATGCAGGGTTTAGTTATGTGAGTATTAGTTATGCGAGTATTAGTTATGTAGGTATTATTTAGTTATGTAAAGATTACATTACATGAATTATTAACTATTGAATATTGAATTTAATATAAATTAATATATATTATTTACAAATAAAATAAGTAAGCAAATAGTATAAATTTTCCCTTTAAAAAAAATAAAGAAATGCGTTTTCTCTATACTTAACTAGGAATTCTGTTTTTTTTTCTCTTTATTTTTTTAATGTTTAAAGCTTATAAAAATAAAATACTATTAATATATTTCAAGTACATTATACTATCCTATTTTATATAATGTAAATTTCTATCAATATGATGCATGTGTTGTTTGTACATTTTTAGTATACCAAATATATAAATTCACATTCTAAATAAAAAATTAATACATGATAATTAAATATGTGGATATATTTAGTAATATATAATGCGAATATATAATTAGCATATGCGCTATCAAAATTATACATTCCGATTCATAATATTAATAAATATTTGTATTTTGATTTTAAATGAAAACAAATAAAAGTCGTTTGTATACAAAAAGAAATAATAAACAAAAATAGTTGGGAAAATAGAATAGTTATGTAAAGTTTTCAATAAAAAAAAGAACTAAAAATAAATTAATAGGGATAAAAGTGTAATTTATCTTTTTAATACATGTATAACTAATATCCACATAACTTATTTCACCTTTTATCCTGCATAACTTATACATAGATTCCCTCATAAGTTATGTAGGTATTAATTATGTAGTATTACAAAAAACGCAACCAAACACAGTATAAAATTAATACATGAATAACTTTTATACAATATTTAGAACTTATCAACCAAACATAGTATAAATCATGTTGACTTTTCAACCTAATAAAAAACTTTTACCAAATATAATAAAACTAATATAATGTTTTATACATGAATAACATGCCCTCTTATATCGTAACCAAACGTCCCCCGGAAAATAAAAAGTAATTTGTTGGTATCCATCTTTTTCTTAAGGTGCCTTTTTTTTTGTGATAAAATAAGCTTTAGTATAAAGCTCAATATTGCGGCGAAACGGTCGTTATAATTAATCACTTTTCTCCTTTTAATTATCTTTAATCATATGCTCCTTTGACTGCCACGTAGTGCATTTCCTAGCCATATAACACTAGTTCTTTTTATTTATTTTTAAATATTTGTATCCAAATTCGATTAAATTTGAATTCATGTATTGCATAATTCATTTTTGAGAGTAATGTTTTCAATGTTTTTTTTTCTTTCTGTTTTTATAGATTCAATCTGAAACCTCTGAATAAATCTGAATTCATGTATTGCATAATTCAAGAGTAAAGCTTTGGACAATTTTTTTTCGTTTTCATAGATTCAAATCTGAAACCATTGTGACCCTAATACTAGTTGTTTCTCCTATAAACCTAATTCAAAATTACATTTTATATACTTTGTTTATAACTTAAGTACAAGTCACGACTACAAAAAGTACAAAAGCATATTAAAATATGAATATGGTTAATAATAATTAATTCAACAATACCTTAGGCTTAACTAGGATTTGCTAATTTCAACATATATAATTTTAAATTAATCCAAATCGGTTGTTGCCATAGTTATATATATTTTCCCTTAAAATTAGAAAGATTGGTTAACAAGTAAGGTCAATATATTTTTGAATTTTCTATAAATGTCAATTAATGTTGGTGGTGCTTAATAATAATACGTGCAGAACCTTCTTAAAGATGATCAACTATCGTTTGTGTATAATTAACTTACAATGTAAGATATTCTAATTTATGGTTGTTAAAATTTGTTTTAATTAATTAACAAGACTTGAAGTAAAAGAATTTTAGCCTAACAACTCTAATATTGCAATATCGTATCTAATTAGCTAAGTTTGTCTTTGCCAACACAAATATAAACATATTGTTAAGTTTTCTGTCGCGAATTCAAATTTACCCAAGCCTCAATACAGATATCGACACTGTTGAGTGGGCAACCATAAAATAGAATCAGTTCAATTAGTAGCAAATACAATTATTCTTTTTTACCAAATATAAAAAAGCGACCAAAAATGTTTTAATACTTTAGTGATATTTTTCAAAAACAAGTTTACGTACAGTTTTTTTCTTTCTTTCTAATTAATTAGTCCAAAACCAACCAACTACACAGAAAATTAATATTATTTCTAAAAAAAATAAGTCATTTAAAAACGAGAAAAATGACTACCAAACATAAAAAAATAAGTTCTAGAAATAACGTTCCACGCACATGGATTATATATCTCATATATATTCACCCCATCCCCATAGCCCCGCACACCTATCACCATAAGTATTTGAATAATATTATATATAAATACTTTTAAAATAGTATTTTTTACTTACGTATCAACACAAAAAAATAGATAAGAAATTTACTTTTTATTTTCTCAAAAGATATTTTTTAAAATAATATTTTTCGTAAAAAACATTTTCCATCCTAACGAACACTCATTTAGCCTTCTGTACAGGTCGATCGATCAGATCTATGATAATTAGGCCTCTAGCAAATCCATGAAATGACAAAAATAAAGACAAGAGTTGACTAGCAATAATAAAAAAAGCCATGAAATGTGCTGCAAGAGGAAAAACTTACTATTCACGCGCTCTGAGATGGATCTAGGTGGGGGTTCATGGGTTCGGACGAACCCAGTAATTCCTTTTTGTAGATTCTATATTTGTATTAGAAAATTAAATAAATTTATATGTATATTAATTTGTGAACCCTAACAAAATCGATTGATGGTCACTTAGTGGTAAGGAAGAGTCTATGAAAATGTTTTTCACGCTAGAGTTGTGGGTTCAAACCCTACTATCAACAAAAAGTTTCTCTTTTTATTTGCAAAGAAAATTTAGAACCCCAAACGCCTAATCTTGGCTCTGTCTTTGTTCACACGCAACATTTAAGTTATTTCGAAAACATTTTTCTGACTCGTCCACGAGCTAGAGGTTAGGTATACGTACACTTTATTCGATCTTTTCAAACAAAATTTGTGATTTCACTGTTATTGTTGTAGTTATAAATTAAGTAATAAAAGTATATAAACATATATACATGTTATGAGTTTCTTTAATTTGATGTCGTTACTCCCTCTTAGTTTCAATTTGCTTACGTTATTTTCCTTCTAATCTGTTTCAGAACGAACGTTACTTTTCTAATTTGACAACTCTTTAATTAGTTTCCACATCTCACATATCATGACTCATGACATGTATAAGATGTCAAAATTACGCACTTATGGATCTTAGTTTACGATCATAAGATTGAAAAGTCTTTTACTTTCTTAAACTTCATGTTAAGTTGAAGTCGAATTGAAACGGAGAAAATATTACGTAAAAAGTTTAGGCAAGTTGGAAGGAGAAAAATGAAACAAAATCACGCTATACCTATGATATGAAATGATCCTATACTACTATAGAGTATATAATGGATTAGCAAATTTTCTGACAATTTAATTTCTTGTCACTATCAAAGAAGCACGCGCATGTATTAAAAGAGATCAAGAGTAACAGAAGACAATGAAAGTTTTTGGATTTGGCCAAACTTTAAATTGAATTAACACCATAGATTTTCTGTGACATTTCATAATAGTAATTATGATAATAATTATAAGTACACTATGTATTACTATATGACTTTGTTTGTGTTAATCTTTATTAGTCTTCCATATAATTGAGTTTATGAAAAAAGTATTGGCACTAAGAGTGTGTTTGTTATGACTAATTTTTTTTATGTTTGGCTAGTCTAAGTGTTTTAAGAAATCTGGAGATACGAAAGGGAGAATAAAGGAAAAGATTATAATGTGGAAAATCGAACACTCACAAATAAAGTAAAAGTTCAAGCAGTCAATCGAACTACGTCTGATATCATGATTAAAAAAATAGCTATAATTTGAATTAATTACCGTTTGCAACTTAATTTTAGATGTAGTTACGTGCGCCTCTTTGTCGCCTCTTTCCTCGTTTATACATATACAAATTATACATATACATATATAATTATATGACAGATATACAAATGCAATTGTCTCTCTCCACTCTCTGCGCTCTCTCGCTCGCCTCTCCCCTCCCTCTCTCAATCTTGTTCGCCAGATATACAAATACATATGTATATTAGTTACATATATATAATTATCTGACATATATACATATATACATATACCTCTTCCCTCTCTCCACTCTCTGCGCTCTCTCGCTCGCCTCTCTCCACTCTCTGCGCTCTCTCGCTCGCCTCTCTCCACTCTCTGCGCTCTCTCGCTCGCCTCTCTCCACTCTCTGCGCTCTCTCGCTCGCCTCTCTCCTCCCTCTCTCAATCTCGCTCGCCATATATACAAATACATATGTATAT
>JAJONR010012271.1:0-13474 GCA_029582245.1 Solanum etuberosum | reverse complement strand
TACTTGTGTGAACCTCCCATGTATTCCGAGTGAATTGGTTGAGGTTGTTTCTCTCTATATTTTTTACTTCTAACTTAATCAGCATTCACAATGTAGTCCTAGGGGCTTTGAGAGTTTTGGTTAGGGGGAGAATTTGTGGGTCACAAGTGATACGTTATTACTTGTGTGAACCTCCCATGTATTCCGAGTGAATTGGTTGAGGTTGTTTCTCTCTATATTTTTTACTTCTAACTTAATCAGCATTCACAATGTAGTCCTAGGGGCTTTGAGAGTTTTGGTTAGGGGGAGAATTTGTGGGTCACAAGTGATACGTTATTACTTGTGTGAACCTCCCATGTATTCCGAGTGAATTGGTTGAGGTTGTTTCTCTCTATATTTTTTACTTCTAACTTAATCAGCATTCACAATGTAGTCCTAGGGGCTTTGAGAGTTTTGGTTAGGGGGAGAATTTGTGGGTCACAAGTGATACGTTATTACTTGTGTGAACCTCCCATGTATTCCGAGTGAATTGGTTGAGGTTGTTTCTCTCTATATTTTTTACTTCTAACTTAATCAGCATTCACAATGTAGTCCTAGGGGCTTTGAGAGTTTTGGTTAGGGGGAGAATTTGTGGGTCACAAGTGATACGTTATTACTTGTGTGAACCTCCCATGTATTCCGAGTGAATTGGTTGAGGTTGTTTCTCTCTATATTTTTTACTTCTAACTTAATCAGCATTCACAATGTAGTCTTAGGGGCTTTGAGAGTTTTGGTTAGGGGGAGAATTTGTGGGTCACAAGTGATACGTTATTACTTGTGTGAACCTCCCATGTATTTCGAGTGAATTGGTTGAGGTTGTTTCTCTCTATATTTTGTACTCTCATATTTATATAGCGGATTGTTCATCTCGTTTGTGGACGTAGGTCGATTAACCGAACCACGTTAAATCTTTGTGTCTTTTGGTATACTTCTCGGTTGTCTTCTTACTCATGGTCCTTCGATGTTTGCTTTGCTAGCTTCCGCATTACACCTAATTATTTTCGATTCTAACACTCTGGAGTTATTAAATTTGAAAAAACTTGTACTATATCTTCCAAGGATGGAAAATTGATAGAACTAACTAAAGACAAGGATTTGTTAATTAGACATTGCTCTATTGTTAAATAATGGGAACACAATAGACATTTATGACTATAATGATTCAAATTTTGAGAATGTGTGCCCAACTATTAAACATGTGAATTGTGACGATGAAAATGACAATCATAAGCAATGTTAGATGTATCTTCAAGTATGCGTGAGTCTTTTAAGAAATCTATCTATAGAAAATCTAGTACTTTCTTATTCGGTGTGATCCTTTACATTCAACTATATCAAGTTCAAATTCAGAATTCGTTAAAAGAGTTCAAGAAAATAGGAGAGAGTAACTGAAAGTTCACGAAAATAGAAGAAAACAAACTGATAACAGAAGAAAATACTGCAACTACCATTGAAGTTGAAGCTACTAGTGATGTTGAAATAAGCAGGTCTGATTCCATATCAAAAAAGGTGACTGATAGTCGTGAGGAAACTAATTTATTCATTGACAGGGTCTTAAGTACATTATCTTTACATGCAATATACAGGAAAAATAATTTATATATACACTGATATACATATCGGATATACAAAATGGGAATTGGGCCAAATCCCAAATCAGCAGGAGAAAGGCCCAAGTTGCTGGTCCAAGCGAACAGGAAATCAGACTTGGGCCTATGTTAAACGTAGTATTCAAATTTTCAGTTCACTACTAGTTAGTCGTTTTGTCTTGTTTATAGCACAGGGGTATTGATCTTGCTAATTGTTAATGTTCATCGCAAAGAGAAGATAAAGTTTGTCTAAAATAAGGGCTTTAAATTTGAATGATTTAACCACTGTAGCATGATTTTAGTCTTTTGATTAAAATATTTGTTTGATAGTCACTTGTTGTAATTACCATAGTTTAGATATCAATTTATGTTGCTTTTCTAATGCACTGTATGTAGGTTACTTTTCCATTACTTTTAGTGAATAAACCCATCTCATTTTTCATGATTTAAGCACTATATTTATATGAGAATTTTCATGTTTGGGTGTCCTATTACTCAAGATTTTAATGCAGTAGATTGGTGTAATATTCTGTATCACTTGTTTAAATTAGTGTGTTAAATTTGAATACATTGATTCTTACATATCTCCCTTATAATGCAAGTGAAAACTCAAAGGCTACTCTCACTTTTGCATTTCTAATGGTCCACAAATTGAAGGCCCAAATCTCTATTATATTAAGTCTGCCTCGTCAAGAAAGATCAAAAGCAATTGTGTGGAGTTTTAAAATGGAAGCAAATATGTGAAAGAGAAGCTAATAAACATGTGTTGGAGGCAAAAAATAGACTGATATATAGCATGTATATATGTGATATACAGTAAAAATAGTGTGTCTATATATATATATATATATATATATATTGATATACAAAACGGAAATTGGGCCAAAGCCCAAATCAACAGTAGTAAGACCCAAGTTGCTGATCAAGGCGAACAGAAAATCAAACATGGGCCCAAAAAAGTGTTCTTTTACATATTTAATAAGTAAAAATTACACAAATTTCATAGTGTTAAGAACTAATTACATCTTATCCCTACTCTTTTCCAAATTACAAAAATCCCTTAATTACACAAAAGCAAACATAGACGGTATATATATAACAAGTGACGTACTTGAACCAAAGAAGTGCATAGCTTAGTTGGTTTTGCTGATATTCCTTAGGCTAGGTTGTGTGTTCAATCCTACATGGCCTCATTTTTTATGTTTTTTTTTACCTACTTTTTTTAGTAATTATTTGGTGCTTTGTTTATATAAACAAATATTTAATTTTTTATGATTTTGTTTTTTACCTTCTTTGTTTAGTAATTATTTGGTATTTTGTATAAACAAATATTTAGTATTATATTATTAAGGAGATTAATTTGAATACATTTCATAAAAAAAAACTCATCGAAAAAAAATCATAATGTGTTTCTTATTTTAGTTTTTAGAAAAAATATAATAATATACATGAATTGTGTTTTATTTGTATTTTTTTAAAATGTGGTTTACATTATTTTATTTATTTTCTTATTTTAAAAGGTGACACCGCTTATGAAAAATCTTGCATACGCACTGCCTATACACATGTCACTTCTAGGGTATACTTTGGTAGGGATGGCAATGGGGCGGTGCGGGGCGGGTTGAGCTTAACCCGCAAAAATTTTAATCCGTCCCGCATAACAACTTTTTTCATTTTCAACCCGCCCCGCATGAACCCACCCCACATATTTTTTTTAATATTTACTTTTTCTAGCTAAATTTGATACTAAAAATAAATTCATTTTTTCATTAACTTGTATTAATTTAGTAGTAGATAGTGACTTAAAATTTTATTTTTTAGAAGTCAACTGGGAACATGTAAGAAATTGTATTATTTTTTATTGAGCCATTTTCATTTACTACCATGAATATTTTAGTACTTTAACGAAATTATTCTATCACTCTTATAACATTTAAGAAGTTAAAATTAAGTTTGAACTCACATGAAATCACACATACCCGCAACCCGCCCCGCCCCGCATTAATTTTAAAAAAATCTACTTCAACCCGCCCGGCATCCCACTCACCCCGCCCCATTGCCATCCCTACACTTTGGGTCGTGACACACTATTTCTTTAATAGTTTAATTTATTTGTTTTATTTTGGGAGGAAATAATCCACAACCTCAAATACAGTAAGGGGATTAAATTTCTTAAAGATGTACAATGAATTCTGTGGATTTGAATAGTTATTTTCTCTTCATCTTTACTGTTTCTGATTTACTATGTTAATGCGTACGTAACAGTTTGTCATGTGGATGTAATGAATAATGATAATGCATGCTTTACTAGTTGAACAACCACCGGATGAAGCTGTTTTCTATAGAGCGTTTTTCTCTGTTTAATTATGACAAGAATTATATTGCCTTTTCTTTTTTTTTTTTGCCCGCGCTTAACCTAGGGATGAGAATATGAGAAGATATTTCCAATTCAGTGGATGACCATGGAGGCATCTTAAAAAGTGCTTTAGCACAAATTATATTATATTTTATACATGTATTATGTTTGTTAAATATTTGGACTATCTGTCCAATTGTCTTTTAGCTTTGATGTGAAGCAAGATTTGATTATCTAATTCTTGTCCTATCGTCAACAGCACCACTGAAATTAGGCAAAATAGTACAGTAATAATTCTATTTTTAAAAAAAATGAATAGTAACACTGTTACTCTAACGGCTGTTCTTTTTTAGGATTTTAAAAAAACCCACGAGTTTGACGTGAAGCATATGCTTCAATTTATGTCATACTCTCAATATTTTAATTACTGTATGAGTGACGAATAAATTTTGGTTATATTTTTTTACAAATAGTTATTGATTGACATAGAATCTTGCGTGCTGCAATCATCTGTGTTTTTTTTTCTTCAACTTGTGTATAGTTTAATAATTTTTAGAATTGAGTTATGACGCAAATCATTAGATAAAAAAATAAAAAATGTTATGTTTGAGGGTTTGTTTAAAATGGTCTTTAAAATATAATTTTTGAGCACTTTTAATTTGGCCAAAAGTGAATATTTTTTTCTTTGTCAAATATTTAACGAATTTTGAATGTTAGATTTAACGAGAACGGTGGGAAAAAAGAAAATTCACAAGAACTTAGATATGGTGGTGCAGTTTTTGATATTTTTGTTAGTATCAATCGGTCTATTTTGGGGTATGGTATGGCTTTTTTTATGTGTGATTTCTGCTACTACTTTTTTGAAAAATTCTATTTTTGTATATGATTGAGTTTTTGGTGTTGTGATTAGGAGATTTGATGGGAATTTTTCAAGTGCATGTTCCTAGTTAAATTTTTTTTTTCTTCATAATTTTCATAAAATCTTTGCATAATACATAAATATACTATTTAATGTGGTCTTAACTGACATTTATAGAATATCGCATAGAATGTGAATTGTCATGTAAGACATATGTATCTATCTGTTCAACACTTAAACATTTATATGTGTCATTTTCTCCAAGATATTAAGTAAGATAGAAAAATAATATTGTAATGTGTTAAAGAATAATAAAAGTCTCACATTGGTAGTTAATGAGATGGGTGGACTCCTTATAAGGCTTGGGCAATCTTCCTCCCTTTGAGCTAACTTTTGGGGTGTGAGTTAGGCCCAAGACCTAATTTAACATAATGGTCAATTCTTTGCCCATATGGTTAGCAAGGAGAGGATTGTTTTTTTAATGTATGATCAGTGCAAAACGACTAATTTTACCAACCATTAATATTAAAAGTCCACCATTTTTAATCATTTGAAAATCACAACTATATACAAGTACACACTGCACTATCAACTATATACAAGTACACACTGCACTATCAACTATATATGTGTACTTCAAATTCAATCCCAACTACCAACAATACATAACAATTTATTATAAGATATGTTGGGATAGCCTTGAGACAAATATAATGCACCATGCAAATGGATAAATAGAGGTGTTATCATTTATGTCATGATTGGAATTAGCTATTAGATTGATCAGTTAAACAAGACTGCTTCCCATTCCGACCTCAATATGTGGAATCGTCTTGCGCTAGGCATTTCCCTAAGGCACTGATATGATGACTCTCCTTACGCTCTGAGAAAGAACCTCCACTTGGATTCCTCGATAAGTAGGACAATAAATCTAGGGTGAAACACTTGATCAGAATGATACCAGAACATACAGAATGTTCTAAATTTTCACATAGTTGGACCATAAAAAAGAATTAATTGAACCCGCACATAAGAAGACATGTTGAGACATAATTAAATAAATAAAAGTATATTCTTTTTAACACGAGATAGTCATACGCTATGAAAACACTATATGTAAGATTTCCTATCACATGCATGTCCATCAGGTTTTCATTTCCTTCCTTTAACTGAATTAAGTATAGATCAAGGTGGTGCATGCATATAGTATAGCTAGAGAAAGATGGAGCATAAATAATATGCTAGTATATATCTTGACCATAATTGTATCGAGTATCAAACATAAATGGTGAACATCATATCATTTCCATGTTTCAACAGATCATCGAGTACTATTTCAAAGGATTCATGGAAAAAATCCTGCTGAACTGACTGTGAAAGTAATTATAGTGTCAGAAAGATAGAAGCGTATGTATGTTGATATCAACATCAATTAACTGCTAATAGATCACTATTTTTTCACTGGAATTTCCTCTGAAAAATATTCAGTGGCTATTCCATTAATAATATTTTGATTTAATTGGTGTGAAAAGAAAGTTTGTACATAATGTTTCCATCGGAAAAATTAAGAAGTTTTCCGCTATTTCAGTAAGAATTTACTTCCCTCTATGCATCTTTCCAATAAGCTGATTCGATGGGAAATGAGTGAGAAAATCATGTTACATAGCACAAATTTCTCACTGATTCACGGTGGAAAAAAAACTTTGTTTCTAAGTAGTGATCTACGAGTACAAACTTCCTCTCAAGGCTAGTCCACAAAATGGGGATCATTTGATCATCATCATAATGTACCTCCAGCAAACATAATTTGGTAAATACTTAAAGAAAGATTGACAAATTAGCAAAACTTTGGACTAACTGAATAAAGTCTTCAAGTCATGTTACATATATCAGGATGAAATATAAGTTCTTGATACTAAAAGCAAGAAGCTATAATGAACTCGAGGACTTCACAAAAAACGAGGTCAGACTAAAACAACAACAACAATGTCTTTACTCGTAGGGTGGCTATATGAATCCTCACTATGGCTTCATTCCGGAAAAAAAAGAAGTTAAAAAGACTGAAAGTAAAATTGAAATTTTCATATTTCAGTGATGATGCATATATAAAACCTGAGGTGGTGAGGGTCGCACAACATTTATATCCTATGGAAAAGTCACTTGAAACTTGTATCATCATGAATAATATCTGTGAGTTTTTGTTGAATTGCGTCCACATTAATAATCCTTGGCTGATCACTACTGGAAACCTGCAAGAATAACAAAAACAAAATGAAATTGATAATGATCGTTCACAATTAGCACAAAGCTATATATATATATACACATTGCTCGGATATAGAGAACTTCTCTTAGGATCCTTCATAGGTACATCAATATTTTTTAAGAGTCTGAGCAACATAGCAGTTAATTAAGTACTACTAAAATATGAAATATTACTATGGAGTATATGAGTTTAGGGACGGAGCTATATGGTCTAAAAAGGATTCAATTGAAACCTCTTCATTCGAGAGCTAGCAAGTTTAACCACCAGACATTATTTGAATCCTCTTGTCAAAATTTCTGGTTTTGTCACTGTCTTATATATCGAATGAAAAGAATCAATTTTATACTGGATTTATATATATATTACCTCAGTTCTTATAGTGTGAAGTACACTTGTAGTATTTGTTTTGGTGCAGCTGCAGTTCACTATACTTAGCCCTTGTTGAAGTAAGACTTGAAGAACCCTAGAAAGGCGGAACCCGAGACCACAATTAACCAAAATCTCCATGCCATCCAAGCATTCCTTCACTGTCACAATAGCAGCTGGGGAGGAGTCTCTAGATGTCGAGCTTCCACTTTTGGGATTGCCATCAACATTGCTTAAACCAATAGACTCTTTCATCAACTTTTCTCTCTTTTCTTCCAAATTCTCAACATTCTTTTGTAGTTGTTCAATATAATTCGCCGCCTCAAGTATATGGTCCGATGTGGAACGTTTTCCCTGAAAGATTTCAACATCTATTCTTTTTAGAAACGCGTCAAATTACCTGTAACAACATGTTAAATAACACTGATATATAGAAAATTTATTTTATATTGTTCGTGTATATAGGTTAAATAACTCGTAAATTGAATGAGAAGGTTCATGATCTGAGCTAATTAAAGTTAGGGAAATCGAAAGAAAAAAAAGGAACATGAGTTTCTCAAACCTTAATATTTTCAAGAGGAAGTTGTTGTCGAAGAGAAGCATAAAGAGTAGACATTTCTTGTCTTCTTTGCCTTTCGATTTCTCTATGCATCACTTTCTTCTGTTTCTTGTCCTCAGTAGACGCGACAGATGATTTCTCTAGCCTATTCCCTTTCTGATTGTTGTTATTATTGAAGTTGTTGTTAAATGTAAGATTGTTGTCTCCTAACTCCAATGAATCAAAAGGAGCAAAATCATTTACCAGATCTTGTTGGTATATGAAATTAGAAGGGTTGGTATATGACTCATGTGGAAAAAGGAGCTGTTGATGGGAATCATAATTAGCATCATCATCTTGTTGTAAAGGAAATATTGAATGGAAATTATCCATTAAGACCAATAATTAATCAGTTTTGACCTTAAATACAGCAACTGATAAAAGAAAAAAAAAGGAAGAGAGATATGTTTGTTAGGCTGTATGATCTGGGAAATCTTGAAAGGGGGGTCCTTAATTATTTGATGTCAAGATTCTTAATTGTTCATAATTAAACAGATTTATGTAAAGAGATAATATAAGCAGATCTCACCGGCCAGTTTCTTTAATCTTTTACGTGTGTACTGATTTTATTTCTTTTTTTAAAAAAAAAACAAACATAAAACTGCTAATTAATTAGTTCACACTCGTGTGGACCAAATGCCCTACCTAATAGACCAATTATTGCATTATTTTATCGAGCACCGTGACCAACATTTTTATTATGTCAATTGTGTGACTTGACCAAATATTCTAAATAGATTTGTTTAATTGATAATTCCACCTCAATATAATTGATAGCTTTTAATTTATCTTTAGGTTTACGGCCTTGATTATTGTGGCTTGTTCAGATACTTAATGTGCTAAGTCTAATCGAAGTTGGCTTGACCAAAATATATATTATTGGGTAATATATCCTTTTAGCATAATGTACGTCTTGTCTTGTGTTTTCCTATTTTCTTTTCATGGAATAACCTTTGCGTGCATATATATGTACTAGGTTAGGTAGTTTAATTTATTTACTTTCTATGTAATTAATTATACTTTGTGAGGATTTGTTTTTTATGTTCCGCTGATCTTATGTATGTGATATTAATTTTGGTTATGTAATTGTATAAATAAGGTAGGGGTCTATGTCAAATTAACCGCTTGTCATCATGGGAGGTGAAAGTCTGGGTAGATAATTTAATTAAATAAAATGATCTTGCGTTTAACTCAACCTTTACCTGAAATCTTTATGAAATGGACTTGGGCACTCCAAAAACTAGTTACTAAGGAGAGTTAGAATTGTCCAAGAACATATAAGAAGATCATTCATCTCATTAATCATCGATGTGGAACTTCTTCACTCTTCAACACGGCCACCTCATGACAATAGGACTAGATATATATCAGATGTAGGCAATTCAATATGGGGCTCATTAATTGCCGATGTGGTATGAATCATGCATTGCTAGTGTAACCCTTTCTCCCGGTGTATGTGAAAAAGAGTGACAAACTCATTTTTCTTCGGTCATAGGTTGGTCCAAAGAACGAGAGTCGGCTTCTTCTATGTCTGGTGGAGCTATTTCCAGACAGCCTGAGAGCTGAGTGAGGACCTTATTTGACATGCTTTTTTCCTTCCAAAGCGAAATATTATTTTAAGAAACAAATTTTTGATCTAACTCAATCCAAAAATTAGCTCTTGAGGAAAGAATTATTCAAAATCATATGAGGATACCTCTTAGCCCATTAACCATCTATGTAGGACTTCGTCACTTTTCAACAAATATATTATGTATCAGGATCGGATTTTAATTAATATAGAGTCCTATTTTATAATGGGAGTTTAATTACTTTCACCGTTTCAATTCAGATGTCATGATTCAAATGTGAAGGTCAAACTAGCTAACTTTTTATACAAATTAAAAATATGCACTATGAACAAATAAAAAAAGTTACAAAGACATTATAGCATGTTGACCTAAATTTTGTTTGTTTTTCTTCTTTTTTTAAAAAAAAAATTGTTTGTTTAATTCGTTTATGGCCACTGTTTTTTTTTCATGAGTTATCTTACTTTGTGTTTCAAGAAAATCAGTCTAGCAAGTGGGATTCCACCATTAGAAAGAAAAAATAATTATTATATTAAGAAAAGAAAAAAACGAGAAACACTGGAATATAATTTTTTGTAATTAAAATAAGACCAAGTTGGTCTTCATTTTGATTTTGGCCTAGAGAAAAAGATATGAATATATCCAAATCTTGCTCATATTGGAATAATATATTTATAAGCGTATGAAGTTGCATCTATCTGTGAGTTGTCCAAAATCATATTTATATAGAGTATGCTTACTGGGACGTGAGTTCCTATAGCTGGCCCTACGATGTAAATTTAAAGAGGACATGACAACTTGGCTCTAAAAATAAAAAAACTTTGGAACAGTATCAATTCCTTAAGATACAGAAAGATTTTTTTGTTTTTTTTTTTAAAAAGAAAAATGGGAAATTGATAAAGTTAGGGATTTTCCATCATGTATTACGTACAAAGACAAACTTTTAAAAATTAAAGAATAGGTTAACAGCATCGTATCTTCTAATAAGAAAGGAAATCAGGGAGTTTATTTGTTTATAATGTGTTTTAACAATTTTAAAATGATTAAATGTACTTGTTTTGAGTATTAGTTGAAGTATTTGGTACATTGGTAGCTAGTCCAAGTACAAGCCCCCAAAGGGTATCCCTTTATGTAAAAGGTAGTTCAGCTCAATCTCTTTTTTTATTTATTGGTGGAGACTCTTCACCCTTTTCTCCTTTTCTTTTTTTAGTTTCAAAAAGCTTTAGATAATTTAGACTATTTAATGATTGTAGAATAATATAGAATTTTTAGCTAGAAATCTTCTAATGTATAAACTAAAATGTAACACTGTTATTTTTCATAATCAATAGTTATTAACAAAGTCGTCCAAGATTATTAATTATGTCATTGCAAGATAGTTGATAAGTGGTAAAAGAAATGAATTTTTGGTCCACTTCAATCCCAAAGTTTAGCTCACAAGGAGAGGGTTGACCAAGACATATAATGAACCAAGTCCCTCATTTCTCAGCCGATGTTGGAGACTCAACACTCTGTGCAAACCCAATCATTTGAACTGGAGCTCAACAATATAATATGAGAGCCCAACATACAAGTGGATTGTAGCTCAGTTGATTAGTTGTATGTATCCTCATCCTTGTGGTGGAGGGAGGGGGGTTGAACCCCACGTAACTTCCTCCCCACCCCCACCCCAACCCCACCCCAAAAACAAATGGGGACTTAATATTAGTGAAATTTGAAATGGATTTTGAGTCCATGTTCCCATCCCACGAACGATGCAACAACTCCAACAATATGAACAAAAGATTTCATGCTCACTTATCGAAATACCAGCCTTTTATGTGATTGTTATTCAGATTGTATTTTGTTCAATTATGTGTACCAAAAAAAAATTAAAAACCCAAATTTGATTATTGTTCCTTTTGGTTGTAGGATCATTAATCTTATGGAATAGTACTCTAAAGCAGTCTTCATTACTTTATCCATGCTATGAAACTTGAAGTTGTGTCATGGTTTGAGAGTGCAATTCATGCTAATTTACTATGGAACTTTATTTCAAGATCAATTTAATATGATCGAAAAATATTGCTAGGCCTTAAAAAATTATTATGAGAATGTTCTTTCTTTTTAAGAAAGATGAGAATCAACTAAAGGATGTGAAACATATAAAATTTTATTTTTAAAGAAGAAACTCAAAAATAGTTAATACGTAATTAGTCATATGATTATAAGTGATCATTTAACAAAAGGATTGCCACCCTACACATTTACTAAGGTCTTTTTAAAAACATTTACTAGCACATCAAAGCCTTAATTATACTATATGGTTCCAAAAATGTTGACTTTATGTCAATTTCATGCTTGTATTCTATGTGAATCTTTAAAACATATAGAACCAAAAAGTGAAAAGGAAAAGTTGTCACCTCTTTCTTCCAGTTGGCATTTATGATTTAACTCGCTGTAAATTGCTCATCATCTTTGACTACCTCACCGTAGAAACCGTTACCCATCTAATTTACTTCCTCCGTCCTTTTTTATACGTCATTCCTTTCTATATATAGCTGGATCACAATACTTGTCATTTTATAAAATTTATGCATAAATTATCATATTTTTCTTATTATACCCTTAATAGAATAGTTAATTAATCTTGAAAATGTATTCATCATTTATTATAAAGTTGACTTAAGAAAACATTAAATAAAGGTAGAAGGGTAAAGTTACAATGTAAGTGCAAAATAAAAAGGTGACATATAAAAAGGGACGGAGGGAGTACTTGTCAATGCATGCTCAACAATAAATAAAAAATTTAATTAATTTATGCTTACTTAAATTATTATTTTATTAATATTTGTAAAATTTGCTTATGTTCAGACTTCTCAAATTTCACTTTATGGAATTATATATCGTTGTAATTTAACTAAATTATCTTTATTTTAATACTAATCTTAATTTGATACTACTTTTCTTTTAACAACATTAATTTTTCTTTATAATTATCAAAATTTATCTTGGTTTTCTATAATAATATATTTGTTCCAATTTATATGACTCGATTTCCTTTTTGATCCGTCTAAAAAATAATAACACATTTAATAATTTAATTTTAAAAATGTTTATTTTATCCCTAATGAAATTATTTATAGTCATACAAAGTTACAAACACTTATTTTAGACCACAAATTTTAAAAATCTTTCTTTCTGAAATTTCGTGCTAAGTTAAACTACTAAATTGCGACAAGAGAGAGTAGGGGTGTATAAAACCGAACCAAACCGCAAACTGAGTCAAACCGGAAAAAAAATCCGACTAGTAATTTGGTTTGACTTGATTTGGTATTGGAAAAAAAAACCCGACTATATTTGGGTTGGTTTGGTTTTAACTAAAAAAACTCAACCCGAGACCAAACCAATCCGTCATTATATATATAATTTTAAAATTTTATTTTATACATAAAAATATTTACTTTGATATATTTTTTTAAATATTTCTTATACTTTTTCATAGTTTTTATCTTTAAATATATTATTTCAAGTTTGAAACTTAGAATTCTGAATGGTTCAATAAAGATTATAGTCCACAAATGTTGGTAATTATAATAAAGCTTAAATCAAAATCAAATTAATACTAATGCAAAAAGAAAATCAATTCAACACTAAGAATGACAATAAGATGGAATATTTGTTCTTTAGTTTTACATTGGTTTAGACAATTAAAATACATAATCTAATTTTAATTTCCTTTAATATTTAGTCATGTAACTAATACTTATTAAACTTATTTTAGCATGATTTAGTACTTTTAAATTATGATCATTTTCATTATGACTTGTTAATTTACAATATTTGTTTTACGCGATTTCATTATTATTATTTTT
>JAJONR010012270.1:0-16267 GCA_029582245.1 Solanum etuberosum | reverse complement strand
ATATATATATTATGGTATCATTAAGGTTTCTTGTTCAAAAATTACTCATTAGTCAATGATACTATAAGAGTATATATATACTCTTATAGTATCATTGACTAATGAGCAATTTCTGAATAAGAAACCTTAATGATATCAATATAGTATATATGTATACTGATTTAATATCAATTAAGCGAAATTATCAGTTTTAATGATACCAATACAGTATATGGTACTAATTTAGTATATGTTAAGTGAAATTATCAGCCTTAATGATACCAATACAATATATGATATGATTTAGTAGCAGTTAAGCAAAATTAGTTGGGGGTATATAGTGTAATTATTTAGTGAGGTATGAATGTAAAAGAGTATATGTTTGTAATTATTTTGCTTTTATGGGGTATTTGCTTAATTTTCCCATGATTTATAGCCACACAAATGGTCAAGGAAGTGTTTTAGACCATAACTTTTAAAACTCTTCTTTTTCTTTCTTAAACGTCGTATCAAGTCAAACATGTCAAAGAGACGGAGGGAGTAGCATTATTCATAAAGAGTAAGTTGTCAAATTAACAATTATTTCTTCCGTAAGTAAACAATTAATGACAATACGCGTTTTTGGTGTAATCAAGGTTGGGTTGAAAAACATCAAATGTGTTTTCTTAATTTTCCATAAAAAGTGACTGAATATTTTGAAACAATTTTTTTCTGGCTGAAATAATAGATAAAAAGCATTATTTGATTACTGTATTGGCTAAAGTGAATGAAACTATGTATTGTAGGTAAGAGAGAGGTGTACAAATGAGTGGGCTATGTTTCAAGATCGTTTAGCCAATGCTGATGAATCTTATTTTGTCCAACATGGAAAGAGTAGAATATAAAATTCCTGCAATTACTTTCGAACGTTATACATTTTTTTTTCTTTCTAGGGTGCAACATATTTGGTAATACGCATTACTAGTGGCATCATTGAAAAGCTTACCAAGAAACATTAATGGGACATTTTTTTTTTTAAGGAATAGTACAATGTGTATTTTACTTTAAAAGTCATTTAAGTTTCCAATATTAGTTATAACCCTAATGACATGATTAAGGTATTTCCCGGATGTATCCGAATCCAAGTGAGAATGGTAGGCTAATACGTCCAAATTACACCTCCCAAAATAAGTATAAAGCGGTCGTTGTTCAAATATAGAACCTAACTAAGGTTAGAGTCGATCCCACAAGAAATACGGTTTGGACTCAGTACAATTTTTATTATTTGGGCTCTTAGTTGTATTATTTTCGAAGGGGGGTTGTGTAACAAATCAAATTCTATAGTAATCGCAACCAACAAGTAATAAAACATCAATTTCACGGGTTTTGAATCAATAAAGACGAAACTAGAGTTTTGTGATCCCCACGAAGTCATAACTTAGTAAGACCAGATATTAGTAACATTTTCTAGTGTGTAGCATGCAAGAGTCAGTAAGTTAGGTTCACCTAAATGGTTGGTCCCCTAAATAAGTGAATATCACCATGTAACTTGGTCCGTCTACGGATGTTTATTTTACTAACCCTTACCCTTAATCCCAAATTAGCTATTTCCAAACAAGGTCAAGCTATTAGATGAGGGTTGATAGCCTCAAATCTTCGTTGTATAATCTTTTTTCTCATTCGTTACCTCCTTGGTATGGAAAGTAAGAATAAGGCGAGTTCAAACGTATGCATCTGTTAAAAAGCAATCAAAGTGAAGAGAAAAATAATACATGCATGCACACCTTTTAGGGATTACTAAAATTAGGTCTACTTCGTTAATTCTTCATGGTTCCCACAATTCTAGTCGTGGATTTAGCTACACATACTTGTATGATAACAATTAGCGATAATTAAATTTAACGAAATCATGCACTTACATAATGAACAGTAGAAATCCAGAATCTTGAGTTTGAAATTCAAAGTAAAAAACAAAGATCCAATTGTAGTTTTGCTCCAAAATCCAAGAATAAAAGCAAAGTAGTTGTTTACTTCTATTTTCAGAACTAAAACGAACGTAATCCATAAAATAAAATCTAGAAAAAGTATTTATAGACATTAAAAATTCATCCAAATCAAACTAGAAAAGTTGGGTTTGACACTTTTTACGGAACAATCTATGAGGCGTAGCCCCTTTTAAGGCTCGTGGAAGCCTATCGTAGATGGCAGGAACTTCACAGTCTCAAGAATTTTTCCACGAATAGGAATTACAATCTGTGGAACCTTTTACGACTCATATTCTTCCCTCATTAAAATTAGACTTCTTACACCCTTCTATGAATCTTGACCACGACTCCCTTCTATGGGTCGTACTGTCTCTTCATAGAACTCAGGGTTTTTTCAACTTTCTGAATCTTACTTATGGCTGTCGTCTACGGCTTGTCGTGCATCACCATTTTTTAGCACTTAGGCTCTGAGTCTTATTTTTCTGCAAATTAAACACAAACTCATCAAATCTGCTAAAATGCGCAAGAGAACTTACACAAATCCTAAGTTTAAGCATTAAAAGTGTCGTAAATCCACAACATATCAACACTCTCAACTGAAAATCGTTGTTTGTCCTCAAGCAGCTGACACAACTAATACATCACGACAAACTTAGCAAAATAAGACTAAGAACCTACATCAACCACATGGCTTTCAACATTTCAATTCACAAACACGATGTCCTCCTTTTTCTTATATTCAGTGTAAATTATCAAGTTCTTAAACTAACACATGCGGATCAATGAATGACATCATCATACTAATAGACAAGGTTAAATACACAAACAACAATCACCTATTTAACCAATAATTAACAAAGCTACTCTTGTATCCTCACCACAAAGAAGTCATGTTTGCACACAATATTAGGATTTTCAAAATCGGGGACTAGGTAACACTCAGTTTTACAAAAGAAATTCAAATCATGCATGTACAATATCATAGACTTGCTTGTATTTTCTATACCTTAAATTTTTGATAGTTGAATTAGGATGACTATAGGACTTTACTTGGATTGTAACGTAGGCTCGAGAATGGGTATGGTATATTTAAAAATAGTGGCTATTTCCCTTATTGATACTACAATGCCTTTACTTTACTTTAGCCCAAACTTTTATCCTCCTTTTTCTCCATTTTTCATTCTTCCATATCGACTTCCAGAGGCAGTAATTTCTGGCAGCTCTTTGATTTTTTTTTAAAAAGTTATGTCAGCATCTTCCACATCTCTTTTTTTTTTTTTTTTGCATTTACACTTGTTCTTTTTGTACCCCATTTTTCATATTAACCTCTATATACCCTCAACTTAATCATTTTACCTGAGTTGAGGTGTACAATGTTCAAGGAGGGATCAGGGCAAAAATAAAATTTACATGACCAAAAAAACCAAAAAGGTGATCAGGATAACACCACAAAAAGGTCTTTTTTAGGCTCAAAGTCATGGATCAAGGGATAATTAATTTCATTTGGTCAGTCATTTAGGCTAAGTGGACTAAATTCAAAAATGACCTATGATCCTTTCCTAACCAACACTCCTATCATTTCGGTGAGACTAACGAGACAAGTTATAGATTGACACACAAAGTAAAAATAATGCAAATAGTTCACTCAAACATGACATAAAGTCTTGCTATCAGCTACTGACTATCAGGTTCATTCCCTAGCTTAAGTCACACTTATCACATCAATATACATAATGTCACGCAAAGATCCCACATAGTCACACTATCAAAACAACAAACGCAACACATTATAACTCGGAGGGGTCTCAATTTTCATTTCAAATCAAAACATACCATGGATTTCAGTATCAGTTCTTATTCTTTTTTACATTCACAAAAACATGCTAAACATGCTGGTTCAACATAAATTAAAGTCCTCGGGAAAAGAAAACAACAAGAAAACCCCAAGGACACAAGCAAGTATCTAGGCTACTCAGACATTGCCGAGATACTTTACAAAAACCTGGACAAGTACTCTAGTTACTCAGACTTCACCACGATACTTTTCAAGGCATACAAACTACCCCAACCCCATCAAAAATTATGCATTGTCCCTAATGCAAAAAAATAATTAATACTAGAGGTGAAGGCATACATGTGTTTCCTAAACAGCGGTATTCGTATGTGCAGTCCCACCCGACATCTTAAATACTACTGGGGCGGTACCATCAATAGTTGGTTCCAAACTAGAAGCACCAGCAATGCGCTACAGCTTCCTATCCTCTCTCAACTGCTCGTCGATGATTGATCTCTGCCTGGCCGTCTCAGCGTCTGACTTCTCTCTCTTTTGAGCTCTTCAGACTCATCCTCAGATACAACATCATCTTTTATAGGCACTCACTTCCCTGCGTTGGCGGGAGTAATTCATCAGCAAATAAATCAACTACAATCAAAGGGGCATCCAACATCGACAATGGGAAGGTAGATATGACTGGTGCCTGTGTGGTGGCCGAAGAAGTGATATCTGATCGAAGATGGGCCACCTCTTCCAGTAGACCCTCCAAGTCTAGACTTTACACATCCTTAAGCCGCTCGAACACACGACGCTCAAAATCATTTACCCAACTATGTAACGAGCTACCCCACCAGTTATGGACTACATCTTCGTAGCCTGAGCAATAGATGTTCTAATCCATGGCTTTACCAGTTGGATCAATTGTGTTAACTGCATCTCGATGCACATTTGGCGCTAGACTAACTCATATACGAACTCTGCAGTGATAGTAACCATACCCGAAGACTGTGGGCGTGGGAATTCGATAGGAATTATCACGACCCAAACCGCTGTGATTATCACCCACACTAACCCTCTGGTGGGAGAACCATTGCTACAACCCAACTAAACAATACTAACCACAAGATAGACATTTAAAGATGTGGAATAGTTTTAAATAATCAATTTAAAAGCTAAGTTCCCATAAACCTAGTAAGTTATCAAAAACAAACATAAACAACCGGAAATTCAACCCATAGAACCTGAAAGTCATTGGACCAAAACTTCTAACTAAACGGTCTAAGATAAGGGGATGCCATCCCAGAACAACTAAACATAAAGTAAAGAGTCTGAAAGGTCTAAGTCCAAAGGAAATGGACTAAGATCCTAGATGAATCCATGTAGCCTGAAGGAACTGGCTCACCCTTGAACTCGACAAGTCAGTGATCTCCTAGGTGAGGTCTCTCAACAGCCACCTGAAGATGACCTGTACTCAACAAAGAAAGATCAAGTGCAGTATCAGTACACAAACAATGGTGTACTAGTAGGATCACGCTGCTATTCCAGTAAGTGAGACATACACAAGTAACTACAACATAGTAACCCACACATATACAGAAAAAATAAAAATTTACCAGTTCATGCTCAATATATTAGTTTCACAATATCAATCTCAAATGCAATAGTAAATGATGATCCTCTCATGGAACCCACACTCAAATTGTTAATGTGTCGGAATGTGACACTCCATCCAATAATGTGTTGGAAAGTGACAACCGATCCAATATGTGTCGGAACGTGACACCCGGTCTAATTATGTGTCGGAATGTAACACCTGATCCAATCAACCACAATCACAAACACAATCAACACCACAATTAATGATTTACACACTTGTATCGTACAATCAAGTAACAAGTTCATTACATGCTACAGAATCATAATAATCATTTCATCTTTCCCTATTCATATACATGCATGAATACAATGGAGCAATTAGCAAGCATATATAACACAGACGGGAAATCAAACCATCACCTACCTCGAAACCAAGCCTGAACACTCTTAAGCAACTTGAGCTTTCCCTTTCCAGAGTCTCTCAGCTTTGTTCTTGGTCTAAAACATGTAAATTATGCAAAGGAACAATAATAGAGGCCTAGTTTACCCAGATTATATCCGAATACTAACCCTTGGCCAATCCAATGATCCTAACACCCAACTAGGATTTTTCCACCATTAAATTCAAGCCAAAACTCTCCCCTAAGAATAAATAGCAAGGTTTCTAAGTTCTAAGAATAAATTTACAAATTAGAGGAGTAATTGACTTACCTTTAGCGCGAGAATTAGCGAAAAACCAGGAGAAATAGCGCTAGGTCGCCCTTTTGCTCTCAAGGAATGAAGTTTGTAGAAAAATAACGTTTTTGGGACTTTTCCCATTTTTACTCGCAACTGGCCTGCCATGGAGGGAATAATCCCGGCGTGGGGGTTGCACGGAGACAGAGACTTGGAATTTGTGTTCCAAGTCCGCCCTCAAACCTTGACTTTCTAAAACCACCCTTTCATGCTAAGATCAATTACGGGAGTTCTACCCGTTCGAATTCAATTCCGTAAAGCCGTACGGGCTCCTTGTCGTCTTGGATATACACTCAAATTATCAAATTCATAATAAAATACTCCATCCATTACCGGATTACCCTAGACCTCATATAACTCAGATCTCGTCCAAGTCTGACCTAGGCTGGAAATTTCCAAGTTACTACTCAGAAGTTTTCTGGCCCGAATTTCTTCCCCATTGTCTTATCCATAACGATGGGAACAGGTCGTTACAATAGATATCAATTTATCCATCACTCGTCCCCAAGTGACAAACTAGGAAAATTGGGCTAAGGCGAGAATATAGTAGTACCTGAATCATCAAATAACTGGAGATACTTGTCTCACATGTCCTTCTCGATTTCCCAAGTAGCTTCCTAACCGGATGATGCTTTCATTGAACTTTCACTGACTTAATCTCTTTGGTTCTCAGCTTCCAGACATCATGTTCAAGGATTGCATCTGGTTTCTCTTCATACTGAAGATCTTTGTTTAACAAAATTGAGTCCCACTTGATGATATAATCTCCATCCCCATTATACTTCTTCAACATGGACACATGGAACACTAGATAGACTCTAGATAGGCTAGGCGATAAAGCCAACCTATAAGACACTGGCCCTACACAGTCAAGGATCTCAAACGGGCCAATGTAGCGAGTACTAAGCTTGTCCTTCTTGCCGAATCTCATCACCCCCTTTATGGGTGACACTTTCAGAAGAACTTGTTCACCATCCTGAAACGTCATGTCCCTTACCTTACGATTTGCATACTTTTTCTGTCGACTCTAAGTGGCCAGAAGCTTAGCTTGGATACTCCTCACCTTATCTTGAGCATCCTTTACCAACTCCACCCCCAAAGATTTCATATCTCCAACCTCAAACCATTCTATGGGCGATCTACATCCTCTCCCATAAAGTGCTTCGAACAGTGCCATGCCAATGTTGGAGTGATAGTTATTGTTGTAGGAGAACTCACACAAAGGAAGGAATTTATCCCAATGCCCTCCAAAGTTAATTAAACATGCCCTTAACATGTCTTCCAACACTTGAATTGTCCTTCGACTGTCCATCAGTCTGTGGATGAAAAGTTGTGCTGAAAGTAAGTTGAGTGCCCAACTCTTCATGCAACTTCCCCCAAAACATCGATGTAAACTGCGTACCACGGTCTGAGATGATAGAAAGGGGTATTACGTGCAACCTTACTATCTCCTTAACATAAATCTTTGTCAACTGCTGGGCATTATAGTCTACTCTGACTGGAATGAAATGGGGTGACTTAGTCAGTCTGTCAACCACAACCCAAATGGAGTCAAACATTCCCAGGGTCTTGGGAAGACCAACCACAAAGTCCATAGCTATCCTTTCCCACTTCCATTCAGGGATTGACATTCTCTGAAGTAAGCCGACAGGCCTTTGATGCTCATACTTTACCTGCTGACAGTTTTGGCCACAAACTCAACTATGTTTTTCTTCATGCCATGCCTCCAATAAAGTCGCTTCAACTCTCGATACATATTGGTCACACCTAGATGAATAAAGTACCGTGGACCATGAGATTCTGTCAACACCTTTTGAATCAAGTCATCTACTCGGGGAACACAAATCCTCCCCCTAAAATTGAGCACACCACCTGCAACAAGAGCAACATCTTATTATTCCTTGCTAGACACTGTCTTCTTTCGGAGCTCATTCGAACTCTCATCCTCAAACTGCTTGGCTTTGATCTCCTCAATGAAAATGGGTCTAACCTCAATGTTGGCTAACACCCCACCTTTTTCTGAGATGCCCAAATGCATGAACCTGGACTCCAAGTTCTGGATCTCCCTAGCCAAGGGTCGCCTGGAAACACCCAAGCAAGCTAAACTGTCCATACTCACTGTCTTCTAGCTTAATGCGTCTGCCACCACATTAGCCTTACCCGGATGGTATTGAATGGTGACATCATAATCTTTAAGTAACTCCATCCATCTTTGTTGTCTCAGGTTCAAGCCTTTCTGGGTGAACACATGTGGTAGACTGCGATGATAAGTGAACACTTCACACTTGACTCCATAGAGATAATGTCGCCAAATCTTGAGAGCAAATACTACCGCTGCCAACTCCAAATCATGCATCGGGTAGCTCCTCTCATGAATATTCAATTGTTGTGAGGCATAAGCTATGACATTCTTATCCCGCATCAACACAGCATCCAAGCCCGAATATGAAGCATCACAATAAACAATGAAATATTTACCTTCCACTGGCAATGTCAGAATATGTGCTGTGGTCAGAATAGTCTTGGACTTTTGGAAGCTCTCTTGACATTTGTCAGTCCACTCAAAAGTCACCTCCTTTTGAGTCAGCCTTGTCAAGTGCGTGGCAATAGAGGCAAAATTCTTCACAAACCGCCGAGAGTAGCTGGCAAGCCCCACAAAACTCCTAACCTCAGTCATAGAACTAGGTCGGACCCAGTTCTTATTTGCTTTAATCTTTTAGGGATCTACCATTACCCCTTATTTTGAAACTACATCCCCCAAAAAGGCAATCGAGGACAACCACAACTCACACTTAGAAAATTTTGCATACATTTTATGTTTCCAAGGACACCCAAAACAATACGAAGATGGCCTGCGTGCTCTTCCTTACTCTTCGAATAGACCAAAATGTCATCAATAAAGACAATTACAAAGGAATCTAGGATTGGTTTGAACACACCATTCATCAAACTCATGAAGGCTGCAGGTGCATTTGTCAACCCAAAAGACATCACCAAGAGCTCATAGTCCCCATATCGATTCTTGAACATCGTCTTGGGTACATCCTCGAGCTTAATCTTTAACTTATGGTACCCAAACCTTAGATAAATTTTTGAGAATACTTATGCACCCTGCAACTGGTCAAAGAGATCATCTATACGAGGCGACAATTACTTATTTAGAATGGTGACCCTATTCAACTATCGGTAGTCTATGCACATCCTCATACTACCATCCTTCTTCTTAACAAACAAGACAGGAGCACCCTACGGAGAAGCACTAGGACGGATGAAACTCTTATCAAGGAGCTCTTGGATCTTGGTCTTAAGCTCTCTTAACTCTGTTGGAGCCATGCGATAGGGAGGGATAGAGATTGGGCGAGTGCCCGGCTCCAAGTCAATACAAAAATCTATATCTCCATCTGGAGGCATACCAGGTAAATCAGTAGGAAACACTTCCTTAAACTCATACACTACATGAATAGACTCAATAGAGGGGGACTTTGCATCAAACTCTCGGATATGAGCCAAATATGCCAAACAACCCTGCCCCACCAGTTTCCTATCTCGGATGAAAGATATGATCTTAGTTGGGTTAGGCTTGTACACCCCTTCTCACTCTAACTTTTCCCTACCCGGGATCTCTAGAGTCACAGTCTTAGCATTACAATTAAACACAACATAATAGGGGGACAACCAATTCATGCCTAAGATTACATCAATGTCAGTTATATCCAAAATTTCTAAATCAGTCCAAGTCTGAAAACCCATAAATAGGATAGAACAAGCACGATAGACATGGGTGACAACGAGAGACTCCAACTGGGGTAGAAACATGGACGAGGGCATCAAGTACATCACAAATCACGTCAAATCCCAAGGAAAACTGTAGTGATACATAAGAGTAAGTAGAACCCGGATCAAACAAAATAATAGCCATCCGGTCACAGACAAGAATAGTACCTGTGATCACTGCATCAGACGTCTCAGCCTCGGTCTTGCCCAGAAAGGCATAAAACTGAGCCATGTCATCCTGACGGGCAACCTCTATGCCTGGCTGCACTGCTCCCCTACCTGCATTACCATTTCCCCGGCCTCCTCGACCTCTCTGATTTCCTCCTCACCCACCTTGTGGACGTCCTCTGCCATTATTACCTCTGCCCACCGGTACCACTGCTCTGGTCTGCTGCTGCACAGGTTTAGTCATGCGCGGGTGGGGACAATATCTCCTCACGTGTCCTGGTTCTCCATAATGGTAACAATTGCGGTTAAGAGACGGCCTGCTGCTTGGCGCAAAATAGGCTCCATGACCATGCTGAGTAGGATTCTACTGCGGAGTCCCTGAGTAACCACTCGTAGAAGTGGGCATAGCTGACTGAATTGGCCAGGCTGCAATTATCAGCCTACCTAAACCTCTGGAGTAGGAGCCATTAAAGTTACCTGTATTCTTGGGCCTCTTAGCCAAAGCCTTGGCATGCCCATCCCGTCAAACTCCTTCTACCTTCTTCACAAATTCTGTCACTTCATTAAAGCTTTTACATGCATAGGTCATGTGAACAAACAATACCTGCAACTCGGGATTCAATCCCTTGACGAACAAATGGATCCTCTCTTCCTTTGTAGTCACCAACTACGTAGCATATCTAGACAAGGCATGGAACTTAGCCTCATAAGCAACTATAGTCATACCACCCTGCTCCAAAGCCATGAACTCATCCTTCTTGTGGTCCCTCAAAGTCTGGGGCACATACTTCTCCAGAAACAAGGCATTGAACCGAACCCAGGTGAGTGGAGGCAAGACTGGTGATCGACATTCCACAATGTCTCTCCACCACTTCTTAGCCTTCACCTTGAAGCTGAAAGGTCACGAACTCAACTCCATGCTGGTGCACAATGCCTAACTTGTGAAGTCTCTCATTCAATCTAGGATGAACTCATAGGCATCCTCACTTTTAGAACCATAGAACACTAGCGACTTTAACTTCAAAAACATGGTCAGTATCTCGTGCTCCAGTCATCACAGGGCCTAAAAGTGGATAGAAGAAGGTATCAGCATCCAACACTCCATCCATATTAGGGACTGTAGCAGCAACGGGGCAGATGAATGTAGATTGAGCAGCTTGCACCGTGGGAATGGCTCCAGAGCTGACCAACCCACTTAGAAAAGTCAAAATATGCTGAGCTATAGCTGGATCCAAAGGGGGAAGTCCTGCAGTCCCAGCCTGTGCATCTTCCTCTGGTTCAACATCCTCATCAACCTCAATCTCAACATTCTCTTCTACCTCATCCTGGGGTGCGGGAGGGGCCTCTTCCTTGGGTACATTCTCAGCTTGGGCTTCATCCCTGGTGGGTGCTACCCTTCCTCAGCTTCTGCCCCTTCCTCTTCCCCTACCCCTACCTCAGCAACGTCTTCTCGCCGTGGGCTCCCATGCTGGCTCATTGATGGAAGGTACTGGCCTGGCGCCATTGTTTTACGTGTTAACCATCGGCGGACCGAAGAGTGAAAGAGATTAGATACCAATTGGAATCAAGTTATATCACAAAAGGAGAAGAAGATGGAGAGATTTTCCTAAATCCTGCAGACTCTCAAAGAAAAGTACAGACGTTTGCGTACCGTTCTGCAAGACTCTACTAGACTCGTTTTGGTACAATGAGATCAATAAACCTAGGGCTCTGATACTAACTTTGTCACGACCCAAACCGTTGTGATTGGCACCCACACTAACCCTCTGGTGGGAGAACCATTACTACAACCCAACTAAACAATACTAACCAAAAGACAGACATTTAAAAATGTGGAACATGTTTAAGTAATCAATTTAAAAGCTGAGTTCCCATAAACCCAGTAAGTTATCAAAAACAAACATAAACAAACATAAATTCAACCCATAGAACCTGAAAGTCATTGTACCAAAACTTCTAACTAAACGGTCTAAGATAAGGAGATGTAACCCCAGAACAACAAAACATAAAGTAAAGAGTCTGAAAGGTCTAAGTCCAAAGGAAATGGACTAAGATCCTAGATGAATCCATGGTAGCCTGAAGGAACTGGCTCACCCCTGAACTTGACAAGTCAGTGATCTCCTAGCTGAGGTCTCTCAACAGCCGCCTGAAGATGCCCTGTACTCAACAAAGAAAGAGCAAGTGTAGTATCAGTACACAAACAAAGGTGTACTGGTAGGATCACATGGCTATTCCAGTAAGCGAGACATACACAAGTAACTACAACATAGTAACCCACACATATACAGAAAAAATAAAAATTTACCAGTTCATGCTCAATATATCAGTTTCACAATATCAATCTCAAATGCAATAGTAAATGATGATCCTCTCATGGAACCCACACTCAAACTGTTAATGTGTCGAAAAGTGACACTCCATCCAATAATGTGTCGGAACGTGACACCCGATCCAATATGTGTCGGAACGTGACACCCGGTCCAATTATGTGTCGAAACGTAACACCTGATCCAATCAACCACAATCACAAACACAATCAACAACAAAATGAATGATTTACACACTTGTATCGTACAATCAGGTAACATGTTCATTGCATGCTATAGAATCACAATTAGTCATTTCATTAGATTCATTTAATCTTTCCCTATTCACATACATGCATGAATATAATGGAGCAGTCAGCGGGCATATATAACACAGACGGGAAATCAAACCATCACTTACCTCGAAACCAAGCATGAACACTTTTAAGGAACTTGAGCTTTCCCTTTCCGGAGTCTCTCAACTTTGTTCTTGGTGTAAAACAAGTAAATTATTCAAATGATCAATAATAGAGGCCTAGTTTATCCGAATTATATCCAAATACTAACCCTTGGCCAATCCCATGATCCTAACACCCAACTAGGTCTTTTCCATCATTAAATTCAAGACAAAACCCTCCCCTAAGGATAAATAGCAAAGATTCTAAGTTCTAAGAATCAATTTACGAATTAGGGGAGTAATCAACTTACCTTTAGCGCGATAATTAGCAAAAACCCAGAAGAGATAGCCCTAGGTCGCCCTTTTGCTCTCCAAGAATGAAGTTTGCAGAAAAATAATAATTTTGGGACATTTTCCCATTTTTTTGTGGTGGGTTGCACGGAGATAGAGACTCAGAATTTGTTTTCCAAATCCCCATTTCACAACACACCCTCAAATCTTGACGTTCTAAAACCACCATTTCACGCTAAGATCAATTACGGGAGTTCTACCTGCCCAAATTTGATTTCGTAGAGCCATACAGGCTCCTTATCGTCTTGGATATCCACTCAAATGATCAAATTCATAATCAAATCTCCCATCCATCACTGTATTACCCTAGACCTCACCTGACTCAGAATTCATCTAAGTCTGGCCTAGGCTGGAAATTTTCAAGTTATTACTCAGAAGTTTTCTGGCCCAAGTTCCTTCCCCATTGGCTTATCCATAACGACAGGAATAGGTCGTTACATGAATTCTAGTAGATGGTGTGACAGATATGGTGGTAGCCACTATAGGCTTCTCTATAGAAGCACCTAACTCCGGGGCTAACCCTATTTACCCTCCTCAGAGGTCGGTCCCTCAAATAACTCTCGCAACTGAACTACGGGCTGAGGAGCTCATCTCAGATTTGTCTCATCTTTTATCAACCCCAAATCTTGGGTCTGAGTCACCTAGATTAGACGATCCACAAACTGCATGGTCACACTCTAAGTATGCAAGTTCGGCTCTCAAATCAACCAAGTATACAAGTTGATGTTTTTAAAATTTTCAAGTTTGTAAGTTAGGATCTCAAATCAACAAGTATGCAAGTTGAAGCCTTCAAATTCTTTTAGTATGAAAGTTGGGTCTCAGATCAACTAAGTATGCAAGTTGAAAACTCCAAATTCTTCAAGTCTGTAAGTTGAAGTGTTCAAGTCTTTGAAGTATGCAAGTTGAAGTCTTCAAATTCTCCAAGTATAAAAATTAGGGTCTCAAATCAACAAAGTATGCAAGTTGAAGTCTTCAAATTCTTCGAGTTTGCAAGTTAGGGTCTCAAGTCAATCATGTATGCAAGTTGAAGTTTGTAAATTCTTCAAGTATGCAAGTTGAAATCTATAAATTATTCATGCCTAAAAGTTGGGGTCTCAGATCTACTATTTTTGCAAGTCAAATTCTTTAAAGCCGTTGAGTTTGAAAGTTGTCTTAACTTTTAAATTTACCTTTCTTAGGGCGGGGATGAGTATCCATCCCTTTACGTCGTAAGTATACCTTCAAATTACCTTTGGGGACGAGTAACCATTTCTTTGCACCATAAGAATATTACCTTTAAATTTTCATGTATTAAGGTAGACAAAATTGTCCCTTTGCACCTTAAGCTGGTCTTTTCATAAATTTATCCTTGAAAGTATCTTTAAATTTTCATGTCTTAAGGTGGAAAAAATTTGTTCTTTCACACCCTATGTTAAAGTATTTGGGATCTCATAAAGTCTCAAATTTGTGGTCTCAAGGCGGGGACGTTAAACTCATCTGATCCCTTCACACTTTATGCTCAAGTGTTAGGGATCACATAAAGCCTCAAATTTGCGATCTCAAGGTGAGAACATTAAACACATATCTTCATACCTTATGCTCACATATTTGGGATCTCATAAAACTGTAAATTTATGATCTCAAGGCGGGGACATTAAACACATTCTTTCACACCTTATGCTCAAGTATTCAGGATTTCATAAAGCCTCACATCGTGATCTTAAGGCGGAGACGTTAAATACATTCCTTCACACCTTATGCTCAAATATTCGGGATCTCATGAAGCCTCAAAACTATGATCTCAAGGCGGGGACGTTAAACATATCCCTTCACACCTCAAGACCAATTTTTTGTGTTACAATAAAACTCTCTATTGCACAGCCTCCACAAAATACAAATATTGCTTCCATTAATTTACAAACAAAAAACACACACACAAAAATAAAAACATGAAAAAATAAATAAATTATACCTCGTTACAAACACCTGAAAATTGGCTCCGAAGTTTCATTGAAAAAATATGGGGAAGCATATACCTCTATTTATAGAGTTGGAAAAGTGATATTTAGCTATTCCATGTCCAAGTACAAGAAGGAGAGAACTAAGATACCTATGTCCTAATAAAAATAAATCAGTCTTTATTAAGAATAATAAATACAAAGTCATTACAAAAGAAAAAAAAAGGAAGACGGCTGGAGAAGTAATACTCGGTGTAGGACAAAGACATTGGACTCCTAAGTCTGTTTGGAAAGTCACCAGGTAATCAGAATTACTAAGGTAGTAATAACCAACCTAGTAATTACACAACATAGTAATTACGCTGATGTGTTTATTTTCCACAATGTTATTACAGTGTAATTACAAGCGTACTATTTGGTTGCAAAGGTGTAATCATAAAGTTATATTGAATTTTAGAAATAAAAATTAATTATTTAAAATTAAAAATTTATATTCGACAAATAAGGGCCTTTATAAATGATATTAAATTGAATATTTAAGATATATATTGTTTTTTGAAAATATATTAATTAATAACATATGTTTTTAACTAATATTATAGGAAATAATAATTTATTTTTTAATTTAGTATATTTTCAATAAATTAATCATAAAAACTAAAAGCACAAAATTTCTATGAACATCATGAAATGCATGTTTGACAAAAAAATTAATATCATAAATATAATGTCATAAAATTACAAAACATTTGATAAAAAGATAATCTATTAATAAGTCTAACTTAAAAAAAATAACTTGCAATGTAAAATATCGAGTCAATACTCCTAAAATAAATAAAATTAAAAATAAAACATAAGTTCTAAATTCAAAACATAAAATTTAACGTAATACTCTTATGTCGAATTTCAACATAACATACATAAATATGATTTAAAAGAAAAGGAAAACGTAAGTCCATAACTTTATTCAACAATGAATTCTACTTTAATTTAAAAATTAGAATACTAACAAAATTATAATGAATTCTCTTTTAGATAATACGAAAAATTGCATGGAATCACATGAAGTAAAGGTTGTGATTAAAGAAGGAAATAAAATATAAATAATATAAAAAAATATTTTTAGAAAATATTAGAATAATAAAAATAAAAAGAATTTAAAATAATAAAAATAAAAAACATTAAAATGAAAAATCAAAATAGAAATAAAAGGAAAATTTAAAAGTAATCGACTTATAATTACACCATGTAATTACTAGCAATTCACGGGGGGGGGGGGGGGGGGG
>JAJONR010012269.1:0-13475 GCA_029582245.1 Solanum etuberosum | reverse complement strand
GGAGATGATGAAAGTCGATTCAGGCTTAAAACGACAAACATCGGTTTTGTCATTCTGAATAATAAGTCGACCGCTGATCCGTAAAGTGTGTTAGTTTCCATGGTCTCCTTTTCCTCTTTCCCTTTATTTGTTTTATAATTATGTTATTTTGGGTTAGTTTTGTTATAAAAAATAAATAAATAAAATAATTGTTTCGCGTATCTATTTGTGTATAATTCTATCTTCTCGCTTATCTCTTTGTTTATTTGTTTATTGTTTAGTTATATCACTTAGTAAGCATGCTTAATTAAATAATAAGCAAATAAAGTGACCTTAACTGCTACTTGTAACCCCCACATAAATTGCATGAGATACGGCCGGGACCCACATTTGTGGACCTCGAGGGATGCTTAACACCTTCCCCTTGAGGTAATTTGAACCCTTACCCGATCTCTGGTACATTGACCCTTTAGTTAGATTAGTTAGGTTAGATAGGTGCCCTAACGCGCCTTAATTCGTTAGGTGGCGACTCTTCAATTAAGCCCGAAAACCCGAAAAGAGTTGTTAGGTCGTGCACCGAAACCCGTTTTGCGAAAAACGGGGCGCGACATCTCTTTTGTATTATCTTATCACGTAAAGTATTTTTGCCCTAGCAAGTGTTTATGCATGGAAGTTAAACTCATTAATCAACTAATATGCATCGATGCCCAATGATGTAATTTTTTTAATAATAAAAGTTATATTTACCTGTTATAATAGATAAATTATCTTATTTTTAATACAAATCTCACTTTGATTACGTTTTACTTGTAAATATCTTTCAAATAATCTAATATATTTTTTAAAAAATAGGATGTATGTATAAGTTAAACTCCTTTGCAAAATATGTAGTCTACTTGTTTTAAAATTTTGCATTTTCACATGTATATAAAATGTGTTATCTTTTTCTAATAGAAACGACTGATTAATTTGCAATTGGAAGTTTTGATTCATCAGTAATAATATTCAACATATAATTTAATTAGTTGATAAACAACTTGGAGATCAAAACCATATAATGCGACCAAACCTTTTCCTATAGTCCAATTGCATGATTAAATGAATTTATTCTGTATGTTCATGTCCCTATTGTCATTAATTTGAAAGTGAGTGACCACCAACCTTGCTATGGACACTAAATATACTCAAATAATTCTTCTATATAAGGATCTTCCTTTAGCCAAGCTATAGTATCTCCACTAAACTTTTTGAGTTCCCAAAGTTTGTGAATATATATATCTTTTCCCTTCCTATTTCCTTTTAATAAACGGCTCCTTCCATTTACATAGATTCCAAACCAAACATGAATTCAGAAACAGAAAACAAGAATAAGGCCATAGTGAAAACTCTTTACAAGGCATTAGCATGTACATGTGGTGACACTAAAAAAGTTACCGGTAATATTGCTGATGACTTAGAATGGTGGTTTCATGGACCACAAAATTGTCACTATATGATGAAACTTCTCACTGGAGAACTATCTAATAATAATAATTCTTTCAAGTTTGAGCCAAGAAGTGTAGATGCTATCGATGATCGTGTTATCGTTGAAGGATGGGAAGGTGCAAAAGCTTATTGGGTACATGTTTGGACATTTAAAGATGGTGTTATTACTCAATTTAGGGAGTATTTCAATACTTGGCTTACTGTGACGGAGTTGAGGCCTATGGGTTGGGTGCGCTCCACCACACTGTGGCAGAGCCACCCTCGAGACCTCGCGAAACGTTCACTTCCCGGGCTTATGCTAGCAATTTGAAAGTGGTGAACGAATGTGTCATGTAGTACTATAGTCCATTAGGGAAAAGAAAGTAAGGAGTGTTTGCCTTTTTCCTTGCCTAAATGTGAAAATATGTTCATGTAAGAAGTTTGGTTATGTATCCAACGACGGACAATTTGATGAAATATTGTATTTTTTTTTTAACACAACGAATCTGCTATTGCTATTCTTCAGATGCACATTGTTTTAATGCATTAGCCCACAAACCAAACAAACAAGGTAAATTACATTAGAAAAATCTCGTATGATAAGCTTAACCAAAAAAACATACATGAAGTCTTGAACCTGAGACCGCTTAAAGAAATCCCTACTCAATCAAATTTAGTCACTCCCTTGTATGGTTAATAATGAAATATTGTACTTATGAATTGTTGGTTAAAGATGTTGTGTTCAAAATTTCATGGTAGGACAGACCACGTGGGATGACATCTTTTTTGGCAATCACTTTGGTCTCCACTCCCACAAAAGTTAAACATTTGGTGATTAAAGAAGTTACCGCAGTCACCATGGAAGTAACATTATAGTGACGATTATATTTAGGTAGCTACAAATTTGTACAAAGTTTGCCTTTCCCTCCCTATGAACAAAATACGATCCTGGTGTCTTTTAGTGTCCCAGGTAAGTTTTAAGCGGAGGTTTGATCATATTTTATTGTGAAATTTGAATAAGGATATTTTTATTTTTAAAGTGAAAAATGATATTAAAATATAAGTAGTGTTTGATCATGAATACAAATTGAAGTAGATTTTTTTTTTTTTTTAAAAAAAAAAAAGGAGCTATTGTGAGTAATTTTCAGTAAAAAATAGTGAAAACGATTTTTGTTATAATTCAAATTCATGAAAATTCTTAAATTTAACTTCGAATTAGATTTCAAAATTTTATGGCCAAATTAATTTCTAAAATTCAACTCCAAGAAAATTTTCATAGTCGAGTGATTGGACTATTCTCAAAGACCTTGAGATTGCCGTGAAAAGTTTAGTGGTAGCAACTTTATTATTTTTACCAAAAGGCGTTTCTTGTTGTTACACTTTGCTTTACGGTGATACTCTATATTGCACTAATTATTTATTGCGATAACAAACCACAAGTTTGCACTCCATTTAAAATTCATGATTAGTGCTTTTAATTAGAAGATTTTGAGCAAAAATTAACTTATAATTTTCTTTGATAAAAAAATAATTATTAGCACTAGATTTTCAATCAAATATTTATTTTACTGTTTTCTTTCAAAATTATTATACCCTTAACTGAAAGTTAGAATAATATCTTAAAAGTTACAATAATTAATATTTAAATAGCTTCAGAATATTTTTGACTCTTTAATTGATTATAGTGATATTGATTGGACATTTGGACTGGTCGTATATGTAATAGAAGGGGTCGTTTGCTATTAAGGCAATAAGAAAAGTGCATATTGCAATTCAAAAGGATTATTAATACATGTATATTACTATGTCTTTTGGTTCAATGAATTAGGGATTACGAACTAATCATGTGTTTAGTTTAGGACCAGATTAATTAAACGTTCTATTACTGTCAAGTCATAAAATTTCGTCCTATTCTCCCTCATAATTAAAGTAGCTTAAAATATAGAGTAAATATTTCAAAAAGTCATTTAATTATAAAAAGTTATGTAGTTAAATTATTTAACATTGTTTGTATTTATAATATTATTTAACTTAGGATTTTTCTCTTATAAAATCATCCAATTAAATTTAATATAAAAAAACACATTTTAACCCCTTTAACATTTTGGATTTGGAAGAATCTATCAGAGGCTCTATTTTTAAAAAAAAAAAAGAAAAAAAAATTGGATTTGGAAAACAAAACCTTTTTATATTTTGAATGAGACTATAAACTACCTTAAATCTTAAATCAATTACTAAAAATAAATTAAATTATTACATTTATTTTTAAAATGTAAAAAACAATCCTCGAGTTAATTATTACCATGAACAGGAATACAAGGAGATTGGAAGAGGGAACAGATCAACAGAATATGAAAATCGAACGTGGAATCTTTTAGTATTTGGGTAAACAAAGTCATAATTTGTAATTTTATTACTCCCTCCGTTCCAATTTATGTGACACTTTTTGGATATCGAGATTCAAACAAGTATATCTTTGACCGTAAATTTTTCATATATCTTTAAAATATTTTGAATTGTCAATTATTGTGACTTACAGTATTTTTTACGTAGTTTATAAATATATAAATTTCATTTCAATAAAATTGAAGATTCCATGCGTAAATTACCAGTCAAACTTAAACTATTTGACTCTCGAAAAATGAAAAATGTCACATAAATTGGGATAGAGGGAGGAGATTAAATGTAAAGTTCAAATTACCTTCTATTTTTATTTTTCCTATTTATGTAGATACCTAAATTTTATTGGAGTAAAATTCATATGAAATTTGAATTAAATCCATGTGTATTTGGGTTAAATGAATAATTTGGGCTTTACAAATGATTAAGTTCATTTTATTGAGTTCAAATTCAAGGTCCATTCTATCTTGAAGCCCTAACTCGTGCCACATGTCACAGAGACTAGGCATCCAAGACAAACAAGGTGACACCACGTGTCCAATTGAGGTAGTAGTCCTAGTCAAATTCAAGAATCAATCACAATCTGTCAAGTGTCAAAATGACATCCTTTGACCAATCACAAGCAACCTTGTTCACCCCTACAACTATAAATAGGGGATATACATGACACTCTAGAGGGGATTCTAAAAACACTTCAACAAGCATTCTGCAAGTATTGAAGAAAGTTACAACATCAACTACATAGTTCTTAAAAGTATTGGTCAACAAAGTTCTTCCCGGAGAAGTGCTTTCTGACGTTCCCAGAAATCAAATACATCTCAAGAAGGTCTACATCATCCTACATTCGAGAAATACGCTAATGAAAACCCTAGAATCACGAAGAAGTTTAGGACAGAAGAATTAAGAGAAAAACAGAATTGTACTCACAAGATTCATCAATAAAAATCACATCTTCTTTTATTTATTTTGATTGCAGTTAATTTTCAGCACTAAAAAATTTTGTTGTGAACAAATTTGGCACGCTAGTGGGATAAATTCTGCTATTCATCTCTTTCTCTTGCAAATCAGAAACTACAAAGTCAACAACTACAATGGCCTTCCGAAAGAGTAGTGATGTTTCATGCAAGGACTCTACTGATGTCGTATCTGTTGATCTCAGTCATGTTGGCCCAGTTACTCGACGTAAGTTCAAGAACAGTGGGTTAGATGAATCTGAATACTTCACTTCTGTTGGCACCCAATTTTGACCGACTTATAACCCTTTTCGAATTGCTATTTGATTAAATATGTATTTTTTAAAATTATTTATCTTTACGGGTTTAAAATTATAGTTAATTTTATCTAAATAATTATATATTTTAATAATCATAATTAACAAAAATTATTGTAATTATTATTTTATTTATCGATCGTCAAATTTGAAATAATTATTTTACTTATTTATTCAAACATCTTTAATATTCAAGTGTATTTATTTTATATGAAAATTATTTATCAATGAAATTGCAATCTATTAAACCTTCCTCTAACTCATTTATATTAACCTCTTCCACTCGATTCATTGCAATTCTAGCCTCTTCTACTCAATTCCTATGTCAATTCTGACCTTCATTCCAATTTCATTTTGATTATAGCTATTTGTTTGTTTCAATTATAGCCTATTTTATTCTAAATCATCCATCATCTTGATCTTTATTCAAAATTAAATCAGTCATTCATCCATTTAAATCCAACGCTGAGATTTATTAATCACTTTTTTTTTTCTATTTTAATCTCAAAAAGACCCCAAAGCTCACTCTTTCTCCTTCCCTAAGGCAGAAGGCACGCCCACCATCTCTCCACCCTCTCTCTCGATCTCCTATTTTTGGTAATTGATCGTTTCTTTTCTTAATGAGCATTACTTAAGTATTTTTTTTTTTTTAAAAAAAAAAATTGTGACTAATCTTTGGCCTAAAATCAATTCAATTACTTCATGATTTATTTCCTTATAAGTATTATTACTGGTTAACTTATGGTAAGTTTCTGATGTGAATAATTAGTTTTCTCGTTTCTTTCTATTATTAATTAAAGGGAAAAAAGATCAAAAATGCCTTTAAACTATGTGAAAGGAATAAAAATGTCTTCCGTTTATAGTTTGATTCAAAAATAACTTTGCCGTCAATACTTTGGTTCAAAAATGCCCTTATAGTCAATATTTTGGTCCAAAAATGCCCTTATATTTACTAAATGGGTCAAAAATGTCATTTTCCAAATACATATTTTTTCTTTTTCTTTTTCAACACATCTTTTTTCTAATTAAAATATTATTAAAGAACCATGTTCTTGTTTTCTTTCTTTTAAAATCACTTTAACAAATAGAAATATAAGAAATATTTTTTTTTTCTTCTTAATCTCATTTTATCAATTAAAATAGAATAACTTCATGTACCCTTTCGATAGATAATATATGTCATATATATAAGATCATAGTATATTCATCATTAATTTATATTTATATAACGATAAAAAATAATTATAATAAAATAAGAAAAAAATCATTTTTATTTTATTTTCTGAATTGAAGTAAGATAAACATTTGCTAATTTTAAAAAATATTATTAGAAAAAAAAATGTGTTAAAAATAAAATAAACAATATAATTATTTAAAAAATAAGTATTTTTGGCCCATTAAATAACCATTAGGCATTTTTGGACCAAAGTATTGACGGTAAGGGCATTTTTGGACCAAAATACAAACGGGGGACATTTTTGTTCTTTTCGCATAGTTTAAGGGCATTTTTGACCCTTTTTCCTTAATTAAATGATTGTCATAACTTTAGAATTAACATTGTTATGGTCGGTTTGGATTTAATTGGTTATAATTTACTTGACTTTGGGGATTTTTCATATAGCTAATCTGTAATCATGTGATAATTCTGGTACTTGTTTAATTTTGGTATAGTCTGATAGCTTACCGTTAGTTGATTCATTTGGCCTTAATTAAGGAAAATCTTATTATTAATTACTCTTTCATAGATTAAGCAAAACACTTTCTCTAATATGTAAAGAAGACTTGCACTTCTCACTTGACAAGCTTTTTGACTCTAGAAAAACACTCTAAAAGAAAAAGGGCAAAACTATTCAAGCTTTCTTTGTTTTGCTGTTTTGGCTCACTGGATTGGATTCTCATACCAAGTTTATTTATTAACTATCTGCTTAGCCGGTTAGTAACCTTTATTAGTATTATTTTATTCTTGCATTCATCATTATTTACTTTGCATATGGTATTGGAAAGGAAGCGTCCAGGTCAGTCTTCTTATCTCTTTCGGTTGTGGCTCACTTTTAATATCCTAGCTATGCGAACCCTTTGTTTGAGAATCTAGATGATTAATCTTGATTGGTATGTATTTTGTGGGGTTTCAAACTAGGTGAATATAACATGTTTAGAATATCTTAGAATTAGTACTGTGTTTTGTATTTTTGTGTAGTGTTTGTATGTCGTTGACTATAAACATCTTCTTGAACAATAAGATCGACATGAAGAGTTCACCTGAGTTTAGGATGCTTTTGGATGGATTGTTATTTAGAGTTCAACTTTTATTTGGCTACTCTTTCTTTAAAGTGTTATTTTTATTTGATTTTGTAATAGTTTTGTATCGACTCTCACTCTCTAAATAATTAATAACTAGGGACTATTTAAAGGGGAGTGGAACCAGCGTGCTACTTGTAGTTTGTTTCTTAATTTATATATGTTTGTGCTAATAAATATGCTTTTAAGCAGAGGCGAACCCAGGATTTAAAGAGTCTGGATGCACCAATAATATCTTAATTTAAGCATTAGCGAATTTTTCAATGACGATTAATGGATAATAGCAAAATTTTTAATGTAAATTAATGGATAATGTCGTATTTGATTAGTCATTAATAGCTATTGGATGGCCATGAGTTCGAATCCCCCTATTTAACAATTTTGATGTTATAAATAAACCCTTAAGTTTGTAAAAAATGGGATTGTTGACTAGGATCGAACCTAGGTTGCAGGGGTGAGTTTTCACGCTTCTACCAGCAACCCAAATCAGTTTAATATTATCCAAGGTGCACTCTTTATTATATTCTCTGTTTCTATCAATTTCTTGAGATATATATATATATATATATATATATATATTTTATTTTTTTTCCGAAATTAACGGGTGCGCGTGCACCCCACCCACCTATACATATGGGTCAGCCTCTGCCTTTATGAGTTAACTATTCGTACATACCATTTAAAATCTAAGTCTGAATGTTTTTTAAGTAAAGTTTTCTCACATGTTTTGTTTTAATTCCCTTTGACCTGCCTATTGTTAGAATATTAATATCCGAATCTGAATTTGCCAAATCATCTATCATTACTGTGCATTTAAAATCAATCATCTAATTCAATATTTTTAAACACCTGTAGTATATATTAATAATCCGATTTCAATTTTCAGCATGTTAACAAGTGTAACAGCCACCCCCTTTTTTTTTTCTTTTTTTCTTTTTGGTATAGAACTGCTAATAAATCAAATTTAATCAGGCTCACTTGTCAATATGTTGCTAAAGACTAGAAGCTCTACAATTAACTTGTATTGTGTTGTATTCTTAGAAACCTTGTTTATAGGACCATTCATGTTGAATAAGAACTCTGTTCTTAATTTATTTAGAAGTCATGCCTATTTAATAAATTTTTAATATCTAAATAAAAGTCATGCCTATTTAATAAATTTTTAATATCTAAATAAAAGTCATGCCTATTTAATAAATTTTCAATATCTAATTAGAAATCATGATTATAGAATTTTATAAATATTTTCAGCCCGCTAATAACTAATTATCATAGATGTTGTGGACAATCAACCTAGTAATTAAAATTGTCCTCATATGTCTAATAATTAAACTTTGCCTCCATGTTATTCATTTTTTGTGTTATGACTTATATGTCTGATTATGTATGCACACATAATTTTTTCATGATCCTTCACAACTTATTTTTATTTTCAAGCATGTTAATAATTAATTTATAGGCCTACTTGAGATTTTATGTGCTAACTGCTCGTCCTATATGTTTTGTTTGACGCGTAAGGGCCTAATTAGGAACAGTACATTTTGTTTAGTCTAAAACCTACCATCTAGTTGGATCCAATGCCTCTTGGACATTAAGGTGGGACGTTAGGCACCTCTTAGGATGTTAAATTTTGTTTCTTTTAGTTCGCTTTAGGCATCAATAATAAATAAATTTAGAAAGGGGGTAGGGGTAGATAGACCCTTATCGAAAATGATGCAAGTTGACTCAAGCAGAAAACGACAAACATTGATTTGTCTCCAGATTAATAAGTTGAACGTTGATCCGAGAAGGATGATATAGTTTTAGTTGGCTCGTTCTTTTTCTTTTTCTTTTTATTGTTTTGCATTTATTTGGGGTATTTTAAATAATTAAAATGAATTATTTTCTTTTATATTAATTGTGCACTTTCTGTCTTCTTGCTTATCTCTCTTTTTAATTGTTCATATATAAATGAATAAACAATAGACCTTATTTGGCTTCCTGCTTAACCCCACATAAACATATGACATACGACCGAGACTTACATTTGTGGACCTTGAGGGGTTCTTAACACCTTCCTCTCGAGGTAACTTGAATCCTTACCCGGATCTTGGTTTCGTTGAATGTTTAGTTTAAAATTACTTAGCTTAGAATGGTGTCCTAACACGCCTTTAATTCGTTAGGTGGTGCTTTTCTTTTAATCAATCCTAAAAGAATAGTCAAGTTGTTGCACAAATCCGTTTTGCGAATAATGGATCGCAACCACTTTCTTGGAGAAGATGAAAAACAACAACTCTCATACAATTGTAGTAACTGCAACACTTGGGGGTAATCTTGCATCCGTGTACTTTGAAGAACTTTCTCAAATTGGCTCTAACTTTGGTGAATCTGATGATTCAATGAATTCTCCAACTTCAATGAATGTCAATGCCTTAGTGGCTGACTCAACTGACATGGACGAGAAGTTTGCAATGATGGAGCAAACCATTGAAGGCTTGAAGAAATCTGTTGACGACAAAAAACTTCATATTGCTCAACTTATGAACAAGTTGGAGGCCTTCACACCTGGAGAATCAAGTCACGTCTTCACTTGTCCACCTGGTTTTGATCCATGAAACAAGGACGTTGAAGGATCTTTAGTGAAGTCCAAAGGAGAAGCAATCTGCTTCAGTTGCAACATTATATGTCTAATAGTTGCAAGACATGATAACAAACACTATTAGGGCTCAATATGGCGGAACATCACAAAGTTCATTGTATTACTCCAAGACCAACAAGGTGATGCCACGTATCCAAATGAGGTAGCAGTCACAATAAAATTCAAGAACCAATCACAATTCACCAAGTGTCAAGATAACATCTTTTGGTCAATCATAAGCAACCTTGTCCACTTTCTACAACTATAAATAAAGGATAGACTTGACATTCAAGGGAGGGGAAAACAATTTTGAAGAAAATTTAGAAAAGACTCTAACAAACACTCATCAAACATTGGAGAAAGTCACAACATAAACTCTCCGGGAATGTCGGAAAGCACTTCATTGTTTCAAGTCAATCTCCGGGAAGAACTTCATTGAGCACTCCTTCGAAGAACTATCTAGTTGATGTTCAAGCCTTTCTCCAATGCTTGTTGAATGTTTGTTGAAGTCTTTTCCGAATTGTCTTCAGAATTGTTTTCCCCCCTCTTGAATGTCAAGTCTATTCCCTATTTATAGTTGTAGGGGGTAGACAAGGTTGCTTATGATTGGCCAAAAGATGTCATTTTGGCCTTTGGAAGATTGTGATTCGTTCTTGAATTTGATCGGGACTACCACCTCATTTGGACATATGGCGTCGCCTTATTGGTCTTGGATGCTTAGTCACTATGACACGTGACATGAGTTTGGACTTAAAGGTAGAATGAACCTTGGACTTGAACTCAATAAAGTGGACTTAATCATTTGTAAAGCCCAAAATATTCATTCAACCCAAATGCACATGGATTTAATTCAAGTTTCGTATGAATTTTAATCCAATAAAATTTATGTGTCTACAAATGCCTCTTACTTCGAGACTTGTCGATATGTAATCTTGACGACGAGACTTGAAGTATTCATGAATGTGTTTTCATTTTTGAAGACTTGTTGACATGTAGGCTTGTCAAAACTTGACGGCAAAAGTTGAAATCTTCATGAATGTATTTTTTGAGACTTCAAAATTATTTATTTTTTATCGTCGCATTCTAACTAGGCCACTACAAACGATTTGTGTGCAGTCATCCTAATTATTATTTTTTTAAAAATTATTCTTGCTCGACAACAAAGTGGTTCTGCTATATTGATTTGAATTAGATGGGTCTAATGAGCGATAACATTTTTTTCCATGTGATCTTTATCGCAAGGAATTAGAAAACAAGAAAATTGATTACACTTTTAAACCAAATAAATAGAATACTAACTTTCCTTTGGTATTCAAGTTAATTAATTAATCTAAATTAAGGTATTCTTCTTTTCCTTAATTCTTTGGTTCATCCTTTCCATATTTGTGTGGTTTCAAAAATGGGTGGTGAATCAATCAACTCAAATCAGATTCTCTTCTTTCAAATTCACCTTAACATTCCTTGTGGAAGGATTAAAATCTTTCACAAAAATCTCTACATATATAATCTTCTCCAATGCACAAAGAATTTTCATCCCACAAAATTTTAGATGCTGCAAAGACAAGTTGTCCGAGTGTGTTTAGTTGCGACGTCGCTTGATTTTATCAAATCGAGAGACGTAGCCTCCATCATATCTCAAATACGTCGAGCAAAAGTAATCTTTGTACTTTCTCTGGTACCTTTAAAGCTTGTTTAGCAGTAATCCATTTTTGATGGTTCAATTTTGCACATCTATAGTGTAAAATTCATATCTAATTTTAAAAAAATTCAAATCGCAAGCCGTTTGATTTTTTCAAAACTAGAAACATGAACAACAAAATAGCAAAAATTTGTAGACAAACTCCTCTTTCGTTTCTACAATTTTGATTTTCAAAATTGAACCCATTTCTAATGGTCAGATTTGTGCGTCTGTAATGTAAAATTTATATCTCACTGTAGAAAAATTGAAAGCACAAGCCGTTTGATTTTTTCAAAACTAGAAACATGGAACTACAACATAGAAAAGATTCGCATTCAAATTCTTCTTCCATTTCTACAATTTTAATTTTCAACATAAAATCAAATTCTGATGGTCAAATTTACGCGTTTGTGGTGTAAAATTTATATCTCATTGTAGAAAAATCAAAATCGTGAGTTATTTATTTTTTTCGAAACTAGAAACATGGAACTACAATGTAGCAAAGATTTGAATCCAAACCTCTTTCATTGCTAATTTTTATTTTTTAATGTTGAACTTAACTTTAGATTTTTTTTGTTAATTGATTTCTCCAATTGGGTTTTCACCAAAGTAACCCCCTTCATTTTTTCCAGAGCCACATTTTGCAATCTTGATTTCCAGTAGTGACGATGGATTTTAGTGACTGAGAGGTGTCATATCCTTGCCTTGAGATCGTGAAGAATAAGCAATATTCGCGTGCCAAAGTTTTCATCTTGAAAGTTCATCTTCCGATGATTGGCGCCTTCCCACTTATTAGAAAGTTGTTGCATGCTTCTTATCGATCACTCCCAACGTGTTCGTCAACAGAAACAAAGGACGTCATGGACAACTTCTCTTACAAAGTCACAACTGAAAAAGTTCTACTCTTGAAGTCTTCCACTCATCAAAATGTTGTTGTTGCCTTCCCTCTTCGCTGTGACGAGAATCTTAGTAGTTGGCTTGTTCCTCCTTTTGGATTTGGTGAGGTTCTCTATACGTTTGGTTATTAGGAGTGGGTAGAAGATGTGCTTGCCTGTTGAAAGGAGAATTTGAACAACATCAAAACTATGATGCTATCTTTGTGTTAATGTTCATATATGACCATAACGAAAATTGTTCTCCAGTCCTTTTGCGAGAATTGTCATCCATCCACCAATACAGTATCTACCTTCGTCAAAGAGTTATTTATATCTTTATGGGATTTGAGAACCATTGGAGGCCCTGTTCATGGATCCTTTTATGATGAATTTATACCCTCGGCTAAGGAGTTGGCACATATAGATGACCAAGGGAAGTCTTTTCTCCCAGGAAGTTGTTCCTATTTGTTTTCTGCGTTCTACCGATTTACCAAAGGTGTCACCGACAAAGTCTCCTTTCGAGAATGAACAAAGTTCTGATTTAGAGGACCGAGAAAATATGTTGAGACTTCACTAAGGACGTCTAAGAATAGTATGAAGCCAAGAATGGATTATGATCCTTTAGAAAATATTAACATGAGTTTTTTACCACAAACCGAAGAGGAGATTGCTCCTTTTGTCAAACTAGGCATGAAAAAATCACTCAAAGATTGTCACGCCCCGATCCTACACCCTGGGCGGGACTGACACTCGAGAACCATTGCTGGCCCCAAGTGAACCCTTGGCCTGACTTACTTACTCAGCGGAAGTCTTAAACACAAGAAATAGTCTCAAAGGATAACTCATGCAAATGTCTTTAAGAAATATTAAACTTAGCCAAAATGGCAACTCAAG
>JAJONR010012266.1:0-14900 GCA_029582245.1 Solanum etuberosum | reverse complement strand
CTATGCCAATCGTCTGTCCCGTACTGCGGTCCTGCATGAGAAAAAAATCATCAAAAAAGGTTATGCCACAATGTAGGGCATGTGTCAAACGACTAACAAATGCCAGATTAAAAGGAGAGCCAAGGACATAAAGAACAAAGTCTAGAGTGACAGAAGATAGGGGTGTGGCTTTTCCAACCCCTTTTGGTTTTGTTTGTATCCCATTGGCCAATGTAATAGCAGGAAGACATTGTGAGTAAACAATATCTGACAGAAGTGATTTGTTACCAAAAATATGATCAGAAGTGCCCGAGTCCATGACCCATGATCCATGAGTATTAGACTGTGAAACACAAGCAAAAGAATTACCCGCAACAGCAACATCATGTTGAACAACCGAAGCTACTTGTGGAGACGTTTGCTTACTTGCTCGATATTGAAGGAACTCATCATATTCTGATTGAGCAATATGAGCATTATGGGATGGTCGATCAGGCGGAGCAACAAATGCTTCTTGTGAAGATGTCTGCTTACTTACACGATTACGAAGGAACTCATTATATTCCTTTAGAGTAGCAGGATCATAACTGGGTGGTGGACCATGCAAATTATGACATATGTCACGAGTGTGTCCAGACTTATGACAATAACTACACTTGGATCGAGGTTTTCCAAGACGACCTCCTCCTCGTCGATTCTCCATAGATTGATATGCTCGTTTTTCTATGGTTTGAGATGCGAGAGTAGATGAGTCAATGGTCGGTGATGAAACTACTTTGTGGCTGGAAGGCGCGACAAGAAGAAGTAGACGAGAGAATAATTCATCAACTGTAGGAATTGTAGGACTAGCTAAAATCTGATCACGCACTGAATCATGGTCAGTAGAAAGTCCAGACGCGAACCTGGAACTACCGGCGGCGCGTGAGGGCGCGTGACACGATAAAACTCAGAGGAGCTCACTAGGGTTTGCTCGCCTGAGTGTTCCGCACCTCGTGGTGGTGTGGGTTTTCCCACTACACTTATAAAACAAAACAACAATGCAAACCAGCTGTGGACAGTCACCGGATTCTGACCTTTTTTTTAATATATATTAATTTTGGGTAAGTTTCTCCCCAATGCTTTGATACCATGTGAGAAATATATGGGAAAAATATAATTGAATTGTCGTTTTAATTATTACATAGAGAACCCTAATATAATACAATTCCTTACCAAATAGGAGACTATAAACTATTCCTATTTTGTGTAGGATTGTCTATACCTATTCTAACAATAATAATAATAATTTTGAACCTATAATTTCAAAAGCGTAATGGATTCAATGGTAAGAACCTAAAGTTTGAACCCATCAAATTTAAATTCAGGATCCATCTCTTTATAATAGTGCATCCATTTTCTTCAAATCTTGGATCCTCCCCTGATCATGCGTAGGCAATATCTCACCAAGTAATCAGTTACAAACCTATAATCTAGTTTAAGTACCATTATATCTTTTTAGTACCCTTTTCTTCTCATTTTTCTCCTCTTACTGAACACTGATTTTGACACCTCGAGGATCGTGAGAACTTGAGGTTAAGGTAGAGGCAAGGTCCGTGTACATCCTACCTTCCCCGGAACCCACTTGTGGGATTACACTAGGTATGTTGTTTTTTTTTGTTTTTTGGTAACTAACATGATTTTATTAATCACTAAGTATCAGAATTACAAACCCACAGTCAGCTTACCACAGTCGACTATCTCAAGGATCCGAGTAATTCTCACAAGACTCATAGACTAGAGAAGAAGGCAACACGCACTATTCTCCTACACTACAAAAGACTATAAACTAGAAAGGACGGTATGTTGTTGTTGTTGTTGAGGATCGTGACAACTTGCTATATGAGTTTCTATAAAAAAAAAAATCATCTTACTGCTCTTATGTTAATAGTAAGTGGAAGCTCTGTCTTAATTATTGCTTCCTTCCTTCTTTCCCCCATATATGCAAAATATTTGACTGTGGGACCTTTGGGTGCTCATTCGGTATTCCTCTTTACATGGAAGCAGATGATGGGAATACTCAAAAACAGCACCTTTTGCATCTCTTATCTGGAATTATAGCATGGATAGATCCCCCTGATGTTGTTTCAACAGCAATAGTGAACGGAAAAAGTGAAAGGTTAACATTGGCACCAATGCCTGCATATTTTCTATTAATGTGCTACGCTTGACCAATTTTTCAATTTTGTCCAGTGAATTCCTTGACGGATGCCGAGCCTTACTATACATGACTACTGTAACCACAGTGCTAGTATTTGATGAACTGCTGAAGTCTATAAGGTCAGCAGTGACCACCGTGGTAGTATATATATATATATTTATAAATGTATATGATGTAACCATCAACACTCGTGCTTTATTCTTGCAGTTTAATTGTTATCCTTCAGTTTTTCTCTTGTGAGAATATTTGATTATGTTAATCACTTCTACTTTAATGCTCAGGCCTTATGGCACTCTTAGTTTGTTGTCCGCCCTGATGTGTGAAGTCATTAAAGACCTTATGGCAAACCACACTGAAGAGGAGACGTGGAGCTGGGTAGCACGTGATATCTTGTTGGACACTTGGACTACACTTCTGATGGTATTTCTTTATACAGCTTCCAATGATGTTACTGGAAAAGTTATGGGTATATGATGTTTTTAGGCATACTTGAGGTGCATTTAAGCACTGAAGTTAGTTGCAGTGTCGATTATCACACACAAGTTCCATCAGATGGATTTCTCCAAATTTTATTCCTTGTGCAACTGTTTGACCCAATCTAGCCCTCGAGCTGGTACAACCGTTGCTCTATATTCTGCTTTTGCACTAGATCGAGCAACCAGAGTCTGTTTCTTATTCTTCCAGGATAGATTACCGCCTACATTATTATACTGAACCTTATTTATATTTTATAGACACTATATTGCATTCCTTCTCCACGCTAGACACTGTACAATCCTACTTCTATTTCTAACAATATAGCTACACAAATGCGAAGTCTCTATACCTATTCAAAATTTTCCATATAAATTGGAACGGATGGAATATTATGTATGTACCTTTTCTAAGTTTGTGCCTTTCTTCACCAAAGCGCAGCACCTTAAGCCCCATTAAACATGACATTTTTCTAGGCTTTCTACATTTGTCTGCTAGACTATCCTAGTGCACCTATTTATTAAAGCGGAAGAGAGAACATTATGCTGTGCAAATGAGGAATGAAGAAGTCTGTATAGGGGGCAATATATGAATAGTATTTTTGAGCAGAGTTTTTTTTTTTTTTTTTGCATCTGACAATCGGTATTACTGTTTGACTGTCCAAAGGTTTTGGAGAGTTGGTTTCCTTCCTCCAAAATACCAATTTTCCAAGAACACCTTTTGATCTTGGAGCAGCGAGCTGATTGCTTATTATTTGTTTCTTTTTTGGACTCATGCTTTAGGAACATTTTCCCTTTCAAGTACATGTCATGAATCATGATGGAGGAGGAGGCATTACTCTTCTATGATGTCCTCATTGTTTGTATTAAGTTATATTGCTGTCTCACATGGTCGCGTAAAGACTTCCTAAGGGGTTTATAGAGGTATTGGTGGCCTCACCTGTTGCCTTAAGGTTCATATTAATTTCTGATAATTTTTCATAATTGAAGTGCTAGCACAATTGCTTTTTGTTTCCCTTTTCAGCCTAGAGAAGCATACATAAACAACAAGAGCTAGGAACTGCATGCTTGTATGAAAGCCTTAGAGATACAAAAGTTTGCAAGCGATGCTATTCAACAATGCTGAGCTTCTCTTAGATCACGAACACTGTAGGACTTATGGTATAAACGAGGAAAAAAAGAAACAGAAATAACAAGGGAGTGATAGTCTAATAGTTAGAGCCCTCCTCCTGCAAGCATGAGACTTGGGGCTTCAGTCAGCAGGGGAGCAAAGTGGGAAAGACCTATTGGGCTCCCGAATGCCATTTTTTTTAAAAATAAAATAAAATTGTGAGTCTTTAGGATATTTCCACAAACAATTGATATAAAAAGACCAATCATAAATCCAATCTCATTGCGGATTGCGTTTTGATTTTAACAGTAATTGAAGTGGTTTGGTTGCTTCCTTTCTCTTTCTCTCTCTACCTTCCCTTTTTGTTATTGTATTTTTTGAGGGGTTGGAAGGGGGTTGTTTTAGCAGCTTTCGGTGTACAGAAATCTTAGTGTGGGTTTAATTAGTTTCCGTAATTTGACTACTCTTCAGTTTTAGAGTATTGGTTCAAGCTTCATAAAGCCTGAGCCTATTTTAGAATTTCTGTGCCACAGGATGCAAGAATGTAAGTGGTGCACTCTCTCTCACTGATTATATGTGGTTGTGAAATTCTTTGTTGTTTTCTTAGTATATAAATGTCTACACTGTTTAAAATTGCTGACATGTCTTCTAAACGTTGAAGATTTAAATGTGTATAGCATTAAATATTGCTTAGGACAATCACAGCCTAGTAATGGTATTGTTATGTTAATGAAATTTCGTAGTTAAAATATGTAAAATTCAGCTTTTCAGATGGAGATATGATATCTACGTACACACACAGAGAGGGATATATATATATTAGTGTGTGATCTATACACACACCTACACTAATAGTCTTTTACATATCCGTACTCGTATTTTTATATATTTTATGTACAACATTTCAGCCTTTGGATGGTTCTATTAGCCATGCGGTTATTCCTTCGGAAGGGATTGGTGCTGCATCTCATCTCTTTGCCCTGATTGTAGAGTCTGAATTAAGAGGTAATTCAGATCTAATACGAATATAAATTCTTGATTTAAAGTTCTTACTGTCTTGGTCACTTTGTAACATGATCCCTTGTGTAGCTGCTTCTGCATCCGCCTTCAATGATGAGAATGAGGCTGATTATCTTCAGGCTTCTATTGCTGGTAGTTAAATATACTTCATTCATTAATTATTTAAGCTTCTTTTTTCGATTCCTTTTTTTAATGTCTATTATGACGTTTCAATTGTCTTCCTACTTTGTTATCCTTTATATCTTCATAGTTGTTTCCTTTTTTCTTTTCTTCCACTGTTTTGCACTTATTCCTTATTCTTTCTTATTGTTGTTTTTAGCCATGGATGAAAGATTGAGTTCGTATGCACTTATTGCTCGAGCAGCTATTAATTTTACTGTTCCTTTTCTGATAAGACTCTTCTCTGAGAAATTTGCCCGTCTACAACAGGTACTTCGTCACTCTAATCTCTTGTTGTTTTGCTCTTGGGGATCTGTATGGTCATTCAGACTGTTCATTCACCTAGCAAACTTGTCCCCTTTCAGAATTTATCTTTTCAACTTATTATGTTTTTGTATTTCTGAGCATCCTTTAGCTTTTCTCAGTATTTTAGTTATCCGTACAAGTCTTAGTTCCTTAAAAAAATGATATTTTTTGAAATGCTGTTACATGTCAAACTCAATCAACCTGCTGGCTTTGTCTTTCTTATGGAATTGATACCATCATCTAAGTGTTTAATTGTTGATCCACTATTATTGTCTGTCTGCATTTCCTATCTCCAAAATCCCCCCTAGGAGATCTTTGCTCCATTTTTCGTTGGTTTTTTTTTTCTGCTCTGCCTACCTGTGAAGTCTCTCTTTTCATGTTAGAAGAGTCAATTTTGGATCAAATGCATGTCCAGTATAATTATGTTTATGTTTTTTTGCTAGTTCAGTATATTCTTCATACAGGTAATGCTGACTTGCTGAACTCTTTCTTTTATGTAATTATTTGTTGACATGTAGGCAATCCAGGATGTATTGAGCATCTCATTTTCACATGCCCCCCCCCCCCCCCCTCTATGTAGTCCAATTGTTTTATAAATATAGCAACTTTTGAAATCCCGTCCCCTGTACAGTCTTATGTGTCTGCTAATCATATGTACATGTGTGTATAAGTTGCTGGGTGTAAGCCACATTTTCTTCTTGTCATGTGTAGGGCAGAGGCTTTAGTGATCCAACTCAAACTTTGGAAGAGCTCTACTCACTTTTGTTAATAACTGGGCATGTTATAGCTGATGAAGGACAGGGTGAAACACCATTGGTAATGAAAATCTTTCTTTATGCTGGTGATTTTTTTGGAGAGATTTTTGTGCTGGGATAATGTTGATTCTGGAAATCCTTTGAGACAGCATTACTGATTGCATTAATGCAATACATGATTACTTTTTTACTTGCTTTATCATCGTTGTTCTGAATGTCATCAGTGTTCTGGCCAGCCTTAGCTTTTACCTTAATGATAACAGACAATAGTTTACCTTCAAAACCATTTGATATGATTTTAAGATCTGCACCCTGGCCTTTAACATGTCCCTTTGGGGTAGGGAGCAGAAAGGCCGATGCAGGATTAGGCAAATATAGGAAGGGGGTCATTGATTTGTGTGCATTTATTGGTTTATTTCTCTTTTCCAGTATAAATATAGACATGCTCTATTGTACACACCCCTGTGTAAGTTTTGGTACCAAAATTGTACAATTTTATTCATCCATAGAGATACAAATCCCTTGATTCTGGTAGATTTGAGAATCAAGAGATGATTTTATTGATCTAATATTCTAACCTATTCAATAGCATATCAAATATGATTTTTATAAGATCAATTTAAATCCTATCTTATTTACAAATCAACACTCCCCCTCAAGTTGGCATGTAAGTATCTTTCATGCCTAACTTGCTTACAAGAATTTCAAACTTTGGTTTAAACAAGCCTTTTGTGAAAATATCTGCAATTTGCTCGCTTGTTGGGACGAAAGGCATGCACACGTTTCCTTCTTCAATCTTCTCTTTTATGAAGTACCTATCCACTTCCATATGCTTTGTTCTGTCATGTTGAACTGGATTGTGAGCAATACTTATGGCAGCTTTGTTGTCACAGTACAACTTCATTGGTAACACAAACTGTTTCTTTAGTTCTTCCATTATCTTCTTGAGCCAAATCATTTCACATATCCCATGGGCCATAGATCGGTATTCAGCTTCAGCACTGCTACGGGCTACAAAATTTTGCTGTTTACTCCTCCAAGTCACGAGATTTCCCCAGATAAAAGTACAATATCCTGATGTAGACCTCCTATTAATAGTAGAACCTTCCCAATCTGCATCTGTAAAGCTTTCAATACTTCTATCTTGACCTTTTCTGAAAAATAATCCTTTCCCTGGTGAACTTTTTCAGATATCTTAGAATCCTGTAGACCGCTTCTTGGTGCTCTTCCTTCGGAGAGTGCATAAATTGACTCACTAAGCTTACAACAAAAGCCATATTAGGTCGAGTGTGTGATAAGTAGATCAACTTCCCCACTAGTCTCTGATATTGACTTTGGTCAACTGAATTTCCTTCTCTGTTTCCAAATTTTATATTTGGATCAATAGGTGTTTCAGCTGGACGACAACCACTCATGCCTATCTCTTTTAGAAGATCTAGTACATACTTCCTTTGTGACATCATAATGCCTTCTTTTGATCTTGCTACTTCCATGCCAAGAAAATATTTCAACTAACCTAAATCTTTGATCTCGAATTCCAAGGCCAATTGTTTCTTAAAATTGTTCATTTCGGGCAAGTCATCTCTTGTGAGTATGATATCATCAACATACACTATCAGGATAGTTGTCTTTCCCTCAAGAGAGTGTCGAATGAACATGGTGTGATCTGCTTACCATTGAGTGTACCCTTGTTTTTTTACAAACTGAGTAAATCTCTCAAACCAAGCTCTTGGAGATTGTTTGAGCCCGTAGAGAGATTTCTTTAGCTTGCACACTCTAGTTCCATACTTTTCTTCATATCCGAGAGGATGATCCATGTAGACTTCTTCTTCGAGTTTTCCGTTCAAGAATGCATTCTTCACATCTAGTTGTTGAAGGGGCCAATCAAGATTGGCAACAATGGTCATAAGAACCCTGATTGAATTCAACTTGGCAACTGGAGCGAATGTCTCAAGATAGTCAATTCCATAGGTCTGAGTGAACCCTTTCGCTACCAAATGTGCCTTATACCTCTCCAAGGACCCATCTGATTTAAATTTGATGGTAAACACCCACCTGCAGCCCACTGTTTTCTTTCCACGTAGTAGTTCCACCATTTCCCAAGTTTCATTTCTCTTAAGAGCATTCATCTCCTCTAGAATTGCCTCTTTCCACTTGGGAACATTCAAAGCATCCTGCACATTTCTCGGTATGTCCATCTCCATTCCAGATAATTGAGAAAGAAAAGCTATATAGGAAGGAGACAAGTTTCTATATGACACAAAATTTGACATGAGATGGTTTGTGACTTTTCTTACCCCTTTACGTTTTGCAATCGAAAGATCAAGGTCTAAAATAACAAGGGGCAAATCAGAATTAGGTTCTGGAGAATTACCTTGTATATCAATAAGATCCTGCGGAGTGGACTTTTGGTTTTGATGAGCGTCCTTAGTCTTTTTTTCTTGATTCTGGTTTCTTCTCGTGTAAACCTGCAATTCCTTTGTTTGTTCCATGTCCTTGTCATTAATTGTATCATGAAAAGACTCTACTGTCTCAGTTTTCTTATTTTCATTATATAAGTTGGGATCTCTTACCTTATCAAGGTTGTTACTACCAAAAGTACTATTTCCCGTATCTATCATAAAACCTAGATCCTTTTGTTTCTCGCATGTTTCTTGCATGTGAGGTCGCGAGAATCCTTACTATCCATTGAATCTTCACTATGTTTCTCCCCCTGAAGATGAGTTCCAAAAACTAATTGAGATTCAAAAAAGGTGACATCCATTGTGACAATAACCTTCCTAGTGTCCGGGTCATAACACTTGTATCCCTTTTGACTAGGGGCATAGCCAACAAAAACACATTTTTCAGCACGTGGATCAAGTTTACCCCTATTATGATAATGAACATGAACAAATACACTACACCCAAAGACTCTCAAAGGTAGATCAGTGGTCAATCTAGAAGTAGGGAAGTATGTCTTGAACATACTAAAAGGGGTCTTAAAACCTAGAACACTGGAAGGCATCCTATTAATAAGATAGGTGGATGTCAAAAGAGCTTCTCCCCAAAGAAATTTAGGGACTCCACTTGTGAATATTAAGGCTCTAGTTACCACCATAAGATGCTTATTTTTTCTCTCAGTTACTCCATTTTGTTGGGGTGTATTAGGACATGAACTTTGGTGCACTATTCCCTTGGAAGTGAAAAAATTGCCTAGATGGTCATTAAAATACTCTCTCCCATTATCACTCCGAAATATTTGAATCTTCTCCTGAAATTGTGTCTCGACCATAACATAGAAGGCCTCAAATATATGTTTTACTTCACTATCATCTATGAAACTCACAAACCACCTTTTTCCATTTACAGTTGCTACGCTAGAAGGTCCCCAAACATCGCTATGGATTAACTTAAAGGGTTTTGTGGCATGGTATTTTTAGGAAGAAAAAGATGAACGTCTGTGTTTAGCCATTTCACAAAATTCACACTGGAAAGAGGATGTACTTTTATTCATAAACAACTGAGGTAACAAGAGATTCAAATAATGAAAACTAGGATGACCAAGTCTATAGTGCCATAACATGACTTTATTATCAACTTGAACCGAGTTCAAACAAGCTGAACTAAAATTTACAGAACTGTCCCCGTTTTCAAGAAAATAGAGACCTTCAGACTCTCTAGCATTGCCAATCATCCTCCCCGAGACCTTGTCCTGAAATACGCATGAAATTGAGTCAGATAGCACGACAATTAAGGTTTTGAGTCAATTTGTTGATGGACAAAAGATTATGAGACAGTTTTGGAACATGAAGGACATCAAAAAGGGTCAAAAGAGGGGTTAGTTTGACTGTCCCTTTTCCAGCAATTGCTGAGAAGGAACCATCAGCAATTTTGACTTTTTTATTTCCTGCTAAAGGAGTGTAAGTTGAGAAAAAAATGGGAATTCCATGTCATGTGATCACTAGCCCCTGAATCTATGATCCAAGGACTTATACCAGTTGAATCTGTACTCACAAAAACGGATGGTACATTACCTGCTTGGGAAAAAGAACAAGTGGGAGTAGAAGAATCAGATTTACTGGTTTGGAGTTGAGGTTGGAGAACTTGGAGAAATTTGTGCAGCAGCTCTACTTGCTCCTTAGTGAAAGGTCGCGTTTCTAGAGAAGATCGTAGCCCTGGTTCTTCGATGGTACACCAAAGGGCCTGACCATGGTTGTCTGCCATTTTTTTGTTCCAGCTAGGCAGTTTCCTATGGATATTCCAGCAAGTCTCACGATTGTGCCCATATTTTTTGCAAAAATCACACAACGGCTTCATTGTTGTCTCTTATCAAAATTATTAACAGAACTCTCGGTGGCAGTGTTGTTTTAGTTACAAGAATAACCTTGCTCTGATACCATGTAAGTTCTGGTACCAAAATTGTACAATTTGATTCATCCATAGAGATACAAATTTATAGTATAGAAAACTAAACTAACTAGCGATCAAATCCCTTGATTCTGGTAGATTTGAGAATCAAGGGATGATTTTATTGATCTAATATCGTAACCTATTCAATAGCATTTATAAGATCAATTTAAATCCTACAAAATCATATCTTATTTACAAATCAACACCCTGCATCTGCTTATGCTGCATTAGTGATTTCTATGAGTTCCTGGGTTGTAAACACAAATCTTTGAAATACACTATTTTATTTTCTGTTGTGATTCCATTTCCTGTGGTTCTGCACATGGGGTGAAATTTGTTACTTCTCATTAGGTGCCTGATGCTATACAATCCCAATTTATGGATGTTATGGAGACGGACAAGCATCCAGTTGTCATACTTTGTGGGTAAGTTCCTTACTTCCTCTCCATGGATAGTTCAAAAAGTAAGATATCTAACCATTCTCTATCACTATTTACATGTTGTCAATATCATAATGTATTACTTCAATTTATTTGACTTGAAGGCTCCCATATTGCTTAGCGTGCAAAGTATCAATCTTTTTTTGATGACCATGGTGTTCGAGCCCACTTGCGCCCTCCTCGACTAATTCCATCCGATTTCTGCTATCTCCCAGCAACACAACTCTACCCACCAAGGCTTGGGAAAATTGTTTCACTGAGAACTTCATTGATCACTAGGCCACACTTTTGGGTTCCATGCGAAGTATCAATCTGTAGAGTTTCTTAGGGTACATTTGTTTTTATTAAGATTTAGACGTCTGAATTTGTATACACATCTATATATTAAGATCTCTAGATCTTAACATTGATTGCGTATATCTAAACATAATAAATATACGATTGTAATAAAATGGTGATAAAATTCATATCAACAAAATATTAGAGAAATTATTGCAGGGATTTGGTCTAGTGGTAAGAGCGCAACAAGTAATGTGTGTTAGATGCACGTAATGGGTTCTAACTTTGTGGCAGACAAATTGTTTTCATTTAAGTGGAGAAGAGTAAAGGAGAGGGCCTTTTATTCACCCAGTTTTGAGTGTGAGCCAGGTTACTAGTTTCTCTGTCGTAAAAAGAAAAATAGAGACTTATAAATAAATGAATTAGCTCTCTTTACTTCCGACTAGGGTTTTAAGACTAGAGGAACACTAGGGGTGTGCCGAATTACGAGAAGAAGCTCAAAATGCAAGCTGTGATTGAATCTATCGGAGCACGCGCCTTCATGCACCAACACGTGAGAGGCAATATCGAACTTTAGATGGCGCGTAAAGAAACAACGCTTCTTTCACAATTGCCATAGATGTTTCCAAAGCTATATGTTTCCTTCTTTGGTGGTGGTTAGGAAATGCGGTCCCTCATAATATGATTACATCATTCTGTAACATTAATGGAAGTGGAATTTCCTTGAGATGTGTTAAAAGATGAGTTATTAGAATGTTAGTATAGGACATGAATGAAGTTGGTCTTGTAAAATTATATAGAATGTTGAATATCAATGTAAAAATTATCCAAATCAGATTGTCGATTCTATTATTTTTTCTTATTTTAGCCATCCTCGTTGGCCTCTTTCTTGCCTTCCGTCATTTGGAACAAAAGGTTTTCCCCAACACGAGAGTACGATGGTTTTTTCTTCATACTTCACTGAGCATTAAATACTCAAAACCTCTTTAAGATGAGAGGGTTAGTGAAGTGATTCCTCCCAAGCGGTTTGTGGTTTATGACACAAGGGGTCTTATTCTCATTTCCTGCATTACTCACCACCTGGAGATCATCGATGGTAGTTTCTTTGTATCAAGATGAACCTTGTGTTATTCCATCACCTTTAAGTGAATTCTAGTACCAAGTATGTCTTGCAACTTTAACACTCATAAGTGGAATAAAGCTCTGTAAAAGTGTCACGCTAGTAGCTGTTTGCCGTATCTTGTTAAGAATTCCCACATCGGAAGAGGAGTGGGAATTTGGTCTCCTTATATGGACTTGGACAATCCTCCCCTCATGAGCTAGCTTTTGGGGTTGAGTTAGGCCTAAGATCTATCCTTACATGGTATCAGAGTTAGGCCCATCCCAATTCTTTGTTCACCAATGTTGGGCCCCCATATTATAGTGTCAATGCTCCAGTTAACGAGGTCTGGGCGTGTGGGGGAGTGTTAAGAATTCCAACATCAGAAAAGGGATGAGAATTTGGTCTCCTTATATGGACTTGGACAATCCTCCCCTCATGAGCTAGCTTTTGGGGTTGAGTTAGGCCTAAAATCCATCTTTACATGTCTCATCAGAATATAAATTTTCAATTGGGGAATAAAGCTCCAAAGGATTGAGCAGGAAATTTAATAGTTAATCTTTACTTACCGAGTTTATATCAGCCATACAATGGGGACTTGTGGTCCTCCGGTGTTCTACCTTCTCTTTATTTTTAAGATTGCCGTATTATTGTATTCTACTTCATACTCTTGTCTTATTTTGTCTGGTGCAGATCAATAATAAAATTTGCTGAGCAGAGTTTAAATCCACAGATGAGAGCATCATTCTTTAGTCCAAGGCTAATGGAGGTAGTTTGTCAAAATTTCTGCTCTATTAAGATCTTCAACATGATTAGTTATGTCATCTGCAATGCATCCTTAATAGCTCAGCATTCTCCATCCTGTCATGTCCTTTGACACACTCCCACAATCCTCAAATATGTGTGAAGTATTATTTCTCTGTAAACCCAATAAGACTATTTTCATGAAATTATGCTAATACTTAAATCCTTTTCGTTCCATATTGATTATTATGTTCCACATTTCCCACCGTCTCTTAACTAGGCAACAGCTGGAAAAAAAGAAGGAAAGAAAACAGGTAATTGGCATTGTAAGATCATGCATCAACTAGGTGCTGAGCAGAAGACAGGATTTTTTTTAAAACTCACATGGCAGTCAACTCCCACACTAACTTCATCACTGTCACCTTCTCTACATTCTACATTTAACTTTAAAAAAAGAGACAAGTGATTGTTCCTTTTTTTTTTTTTTGGTTGGTGAAAGTAGATAATCAGAAAGTTATCAAACCAGAAGAGTGTAAACAATTCACTTTTAGCTTTAATGTTTTCCATTTAATTCTTTACCTTATAACTTTTAATTATTTTGAGGTATTGGTTGATACTATAATATTTAAGATTTTTTTTAAATAAAAAAAGTACTATAATATTTAAAAGTGCTTGTCTCACTAGGTTGGTGAAGTATTTAACTTGACTGCAATTAAATAATAAAACAAAGCCTTGCGAGGTGTTGGTAAGATCCACAATCCCATAGTAAAGATCTTCAACAAAATATAATGCTCCCAGGCACAATTTTCGAGGTAGCTACCTAAGGTCCCTTTCGGTCCTCTGGTTACCTTTCACCGGTGGTATTCGATCACCGGAGAACCTTCTAGTCCTCTTCGCTTTTCTTTTAAGCCTTTTATCCTTTCCATGGATAATCATTTTTACTTCAGATCTGGGGGGAAGTGTTTTGACATCACTGAATCACGACATTCAAGTGAGACATGGTACGAATGGGTGGAAAGTTCTAGACTGTGTATCAGGAGAATGTCGTTAAGTCTCAATACACTGTTCTGGGTGGTGCAAAGGCTGAGAGAAGCATCAGATATTAGAAGGTAGAGTGTACAAGACATGGAAAAGCAGAGATAAGGCTACAAGCCTCTTTTGTGCCCTGAAGTTTAATAAATTTGGCCGCTTTTTATCTATCATTGCTGTAACAGGGGAATCTAGGTCAGTTATCATTTTTCCGGAAAACAAATTTAATGAGGGCTCGTTGACTTTGGTCTCAAAGGTCGAAGACTTCATTAAGAGAGATACAGCCAGACAGCGGGCTTTAAATACAAAAAAAGGCAAGGGATGCCAGATCTGTAAGGGATGAAAGGAGCTTTAAAGAAGCATTAGATGAGTCTAGATGGACTCATGGTGGTAAAACATGGGAGCTCATGATGGAGTCTATGGGAACGAATATTCTTTGGGGTGAAAACACACTCCTAAGAAAATGCTTAGTGGGCAGTTTCCCCGAGTGCGACGAAATCCCCTCAAGAAATGATGTACGGAAATGGGCTCACCAGTCTTGGCTCAGAATCCATAACATCCAAGTTTTTGACATGAACGGGATTCAATTCTTGTTTGAGTTCCAAAGTGTGGAGGATGCGAAGCATGTCATGAAAGGTTCTTGGAGAAAGCAGGGAAGCAGACTCAAACTTGACTGGTGGACACCTATAGCTGGGGCATGCCTACCAGTTTTAACTAGTATTGGACAAGGGTTTTAGGTCTCCCACTCCAACTTTGGTTAGCAGGGCTGATGTCACGACCCGAGCCTACACCCTGGACGTGGCTGGCACTCGAGAACCATTGCTGGTCCCCAAGCGAACCCTCATCCTGGCTGACTACAAGCGGAAGACTAACTCAAGCATACAAAAGCTTAAAAACTGAATAAAAAGAATATATTC
>JAJONR010012265.1:0-18743 GCA_029582245.1 Solanum etuberosum | reverse complement strand
AACTCATACCCAGAACAAAGAAAACATTGTTCTTGCTCAATTTTGAAGTTTTCAAGGAGATTTACGATTTGGGTCTTGTAATTAAAGGAAAGTTTACTTATTTTAAAGTTGAAAATTCAATACTCAACCATGGAGCATATAGTAGGTATTGAATTTATACTTTTTGAGATGATTAACTAAAACCCCAATATTGGGGGTTTGACCATGTGATCAATTGCTAATTTAGCTAATGGGTGTTAGAAATTATTGATTGTTTTGCTAAATCGAAGTGGGTCTAATTTATTGCGGCTGTTATTTTGCTGCTTTGCATGTTTCTTTCATTGTTTTTTGTGTTTTATGCTTTCTTGAGAGAGAAGTCTAAAACCAAGGCGATAAATTAGCACTCGTAGTAATTGGGATATCGTGGGTTCAGATTGAGAGAGTGCATTCTAGGCCCGGTTCTACCTATCTAGCTCGAGAGAGTAGATGGAGTGAGGTTGTGGGCTGGTCTTCATGTTTAGCCTATTGAGGTTCGAGAGAACTCAATTGAAGCGAGGTAGTTGTTCGAGAGAAAACTATCTCATCTAGGGTCCTTTCTACTCGCGAAGATTTCATAACTTTTAGTGGTTATCTAGCACCCATCTAGCATAATTGGTAGTTGATTGGTCATTCCCCCAAGTATCTATAAATCTTTTGACCATTCTTGTTATTTCTTGTTGTCGTGATTTATTTATTTGTCTTTATCGATAATTTTTTTTTCTATAACTGATTAGACCACATTTGTATGTCATAACTTAATTCGAACACATACCACTCCCTGTGGGTTCGACCCCAACTCTTCGTTAGGTTTTATACTGCTTAACGATCGTTTGCACCTAGAATCGGATGAGGTGTGCTTGAAGCGTTAATCAGTGGCCCATAAAGTATCAAATGATAGATCTTTGAGTCCTCTTTCCAACGCCACCGAGTTTGCTAAATTTTCGATTTCGGATGAGGGAGATATGCCCGTATGAGCCATCCTGTCTGATTAAGGAAATTCATCCAAATTAACTTGGGTTATTTTGGTCTTTTACTTACCCCATTAACTTTAAACGTTTTTTCACCCAAATAGGGGTCTAAACTGATTGAGATCAGTTTTCACAATTCCTAAACACGCTTAGGGTTTTAAAGAGAAGTTCAAGCGGAGAAAAAGGAGAAGTTCAAGCGTTCGTTCAAGATTCCTACGATCTTCGAGGAATTTTGCCAAGGATTTGATCCTTACGAGGTATGAAAGTTTTTATGGTGACAGGTTCGTTCACCCTCACGCCAATCATGAGTTTCTTGATTAAATTTTGTCCATGAAATCTGTGTATTGAAGTTCTTGATGAGTTTTCTTGAAAGTTTCATTCTTAAATCCTTGTTATTGGAGTTTGATGAGTTCTTGAGGCGAGGGTTTGAGTTTGAGGGTTGTTCTTGAGGATATTTGAGTAGATTTTTGTTTACTTATGTTGGGTATACGAACCTTAGAGAGTTTGGAAGAAATCAATCGATTCTAGGTTAATTAGGGTTCGAAATCGAGAAGAAAAGTCTTTGGAATTTTCTGGAAAAGGGCTGGGGAGCCGCGCCCCCTATGCGCCAGCAGAGCTGGCGTGGGGCACCAGCAGTGCGCTAGAAGCCATCCACAGTATGGGTAAGCCTGGCGCAGTGCGCCACCCCTGCGCCACATAGTGTCAAACAACTTTTCTTCTTCCTTTCAGTTCCGCACATTTTCCTTTGAGTCGAGCTTTCATTCCTTCCTTAATAATAACTATTTAAACTTTCATTTATCATCGAGAAATCATATATATCATGAATCATAACTCTGGAATTCACGTTTTAAATTCAAGAAAAGACTAAGAGTCAAGTTTGAGAGAACCTTACGAGTCGTTTTGAGAAGTCTGTTACAAACTTTTAAAATTTGTTTTAAGACTTGAGCACTTTAGTACGAGGATGAGGAGAGTTGAGATTTATTTTTCAAAATGAATATATGGGGATTAAGTATTCCCAAGAGTAAATGTTTTACATTTTAAATGAGGAGTAAACCTTGATTTCCTAATGAGTTCATGAGGAGTTTTTAGAACTATCTCTTTTAAGAGAACTTTTTGATTAATAATCTCAAAGGTATGCCAAAGTGGGTAAAAAAGGTCATAATTTTTAGATGATTCCTTATTGCTTTTAAGTATAGCTTAGTGGATCTACTTATTTGAGGATGTCATATAATTCGGCAAGGTATATGACATTTCTGCCAGCGTGGATGAGACATTGTATCATCACATAGCTCATAGTGATGGTTGTCGGTTAGAGAATCTCCCAAATAAGAGTAACATAGTTGTTATTGTCTTTTTAAATACATTAAGTTATTATCTGCTGTTTTAAAAGCTTTCTTTATAATTCATCTCTATTGTGTCTTTTATATTGAAGTGGGTTGAGAATTTCTGAGTATCCTTGAGTTGAGTTTAGATGAGGTGAGTATGTTCTTCCCGTTTTGTCAGTTCAAGTTTATGCATGTGCTTTAGAGTTGCCCTTGCATGCTCGTACATTCCATGTTCTGACTCCATTTGGCCTACATCTTTCATAATGCATATACAGGTAATTAGGGTCATCAACAGGCTATTCGTTGATACAACTTGCAGTTCCGGAGTTGCTTTGGTGAGCCTCATTACTTCAGAGATTCCACATTTACTTTCAGTCGTATTAAGATATCATGGGTCTTGTCCCTACTTCCATCATAGTTGTTAGAGGCTTCATAGATAGACAGTAGTATTTTGAGGAGTCTTTTCATTTCCATTGTTAAATGTTTAAGTCTTGAGTTGCCTTTTTTGGCCAACTCAATGTTTTCTTTACAATATTCATAGTTATATATTTTGAGACACTGAGTTAAACTTTCACTTTTGAGTTCATATATTGTTGAGTAAGTCTTGCGCTGAGTATTGAGCTAGGCCAAGGGTTCTCTTTGGGACCAGTAATGGTTCTCAAGTGCCGGCCATATCGAGGGTGTAGGCTCGGGGAGTGACAAACTTGTTATCAGAGCACAGAGTTCAAGAGTCCTATGGTGTCTATGAAGCCGTGTCTGTAGAGTCCTAGTTATCGGTGTGAAGCGCACCACATCTATAATTAGGATTCTACAACATTTAGGAACTATCTCACTTCTTTCATACTCATTTTGTGCGATAGAGTTCAACCCTATAAAAGTTTCCTTCTAGTTCGTGCTTGCGCGTATCTTTCAGATCATGCCTCCACGAAGATCTGTTCAAGGTCTTCTTGGTAGGAGGAATGTTACCCCAGCATCAAAGGGTCCCCAATGCACCAGAAGTGCAACTCCAAGGAGAGGTCACTGATGTACCGTGAAATCTTGGCAGATTTGATGCTCAAAACTAAGGATTTACGCTAGAATCGAGTGTATTTTTGTAAGATTTGATGTGTTTGTTGAATGTCTAAAAAGGTTCTCATTGGCATAAAAAAAGTTGAAAAAGAGAGAAAAAAAGGAAAGACCACGGGGCCCAGCACGGGCCGTGGTCATCATAACAGGCCTTCATAATGCCCGTGGTGACAAAGAAGTGAGCCTGGAATTTTGAGGCTGATAACCAAATTCCAAGTGAAGACCACGGTGGCCCAGACGGACCGATGTCCTAATGATGGGTCGTGAAGCTGCTCATGGAGATGAACCAGTGGGAAGCCCTCGAGGATTCACACTATGGTTTGGCCAAGTAAAACCCACGGGCACCAAGATGGTCCGTGGTCATCATAACGGGTCGTGATGCAATTCGTGGTGGAGTTCTAGTGGACATCCCTTGAAGAAGCACACTGAGGATTGGCCAAGTGAAGACCTCGGACACCAAGACGGGCCATGGTTCTCATAACGGATGGTGATGAAATACGTGGTGGAGTTCCATTGGACATGCCTTGAAGAGTCACACTGAGGGTTGGCCAAGTAAAGACCAGGGACACCCAGACGGACCGTGAAGCTCATGACAGACCATCAGGTCATTCGTGAAGCTGCCCGACATTTCAGTCCTACTTCGAGAAGGATTCTTTTTAGACTGACAATTTCAATTAATTAGGTTGTAATTTTTAATTATCTCTTTATATCTGGAACAAACGACTAGTTTCTAAATATTCTCTACTTTGGTTTTTATTGATTAACGAGTGAATCGAGATTGGAAGTTTGATTTGATTCTTGAATATCAATTGTCTTTGAATTTTCAAATCTTCGTAAGTGATTCTTCTTAATATATCTATTACATGTCTTTGCTTAATTAATTGCAAGCATGAGTGGCTAAACACCACAACTAGGGTTGTGGAAACTATGACTGAAATCTAAGTGTAAATTCATAAAACGAGTAGAATGTGATTTATATTTGCAGAGCATAACTCAACTTTCGTTATTCATTCCTTCTATTGAGTGCACACATTAGAATCAGCCTGTATCTATCAAATGTTCGAGAGAAAATTGATAGTTGGGAAAAAGTTGAGTCAATCTGATGAAATAGAGTTAAAGTTCAAGTTCGAGAGAAGATAACTTTAACATCATTATATGCGAGGGTAAAATTTGTTAACACTCTAGGACCGAGAGGATTTGAGTGAAAGTTATCTAACTAGACGGAGAAGTGTTAGATACATTTAACTCGCCTGTAATTTGCAAAGAATAAATTACCTGAAACTTGTTCATGAACCAACACTAGATTGTAACGTCATGGTTTCATTCATTTATCAACACAACCATAAATTCAAGACTCTGGTAATCGTTAATCTGGACAGTTTAACAACATTGGTTACCTGAACTTTACAACTAAACCCATTTTACATTCCGCCATTGCTTTCTCTAGGAAATATTAACAACATTTGGATAAACCCGACAGTAAAACTAATTATGTCAAGAAATTCTCTGTGGGATCGACCTCAACTTACATTGAGTTCTATAACTTGACTTCGACCGTTTATACTTCTTAATTGAAGTGTAAGTTTGGACGTATCAAATTTTGGTCACGCAGAGTTCCGGGATGCTATCCGGATGTTAAGTCAAGTTGTAACCAACAATGTTGTGCAACAAAGAGGGAATCAACAGGATGTGGCTAATACATCCAGGATCCATGAGTTCTTAAGGATGAATCCTCCAGACTTCACCGGTTCAAGTGTCACTGAGAATCCGGAAAACTTTGTGGAAGAGTTTTAGAAAGTGTTTGAGGTGATGCATGTTGTAGATGGTGAGCATGTGGAACTAGCTACATACCAACTCAAAGGTGTTGCTAGGATCTGGTATGACCAATGGAAGAAGAGTAGAGATAAAGAGGCACCAATGGTGAGTTGGGATATGTTCGAAGACGCCTTTATGGGGCGTTTCTTTCCTAGTGAGCTTAGAGAGGCAAAGGTGAGATAATTTCTTAATCTTAAGAAGGAATCCATGAGTGTGCATTAGTACAGCCTCAAGTTCACTCAACTATCCTATTATGCTCCGGAGATGGTTGTTGATATGAGGAGCATGATGAGCTTGTTTGTGTCTGGGTTGTCTTGCTTGTCAAGAAAGAGGGTAAGGCAGCTATGTTGATAAGAGACATGGACATAGCAAGGCTTATGATCCATGTATAACAGGTTGAGGAAGATAAGCTGAGAGATAGAGAAGAGTTCCGAACAAGAAGGCTAAGACTACATGTAATAAGTCCGGGCAGCAGAAGGGTAATGCGAACCAATCATCTTTTCAACAAAATCCAACTGGACCTGCTCCATCACCTGCTAGTGCACCTACACCAAGGAACAAAGGTGATTTCAAGAATCAGAATTTGTAGAACTTCAGAGCTAGACCTGCTCAGTCTCAAGGTAGGGTGGCACAAGGGGCCAACTGGACTCCTACATGTGCTAAGTGTGGTGGGAACCACCCAGGAGCGTGTCGTGATGGCTCCACTGGTTGTTTCAACTGTGGTCAGACAGGTCACTTCATGAGAGAGCCTAAGAACATGCAGGCTAGTGGTAATAGGGGTAATAAAGCCCAATCTTCTTTAGAGGCTCCGCCAGACAGAGCTGCACCTAGAGGACCTATTTCAGGGACAGGCGGAGGAACAAACCGTTTGTATGCTATTACTAGTCGCCAAGAGCAAGAGAATTTACCTGATATTGTCACAGGTATAATCAAAGTCTTTAGTTTTGATGTATATGCATTGCCTTATCCAGGTGTGAGTCTATCTTTTGTGACTCCATATATTGCTATGAGATTTGATATCCTTCCCAAGAGACTTCTAGAGCCCTTCAGTATTTCCACGCCTGTTGGTGAGTCTATTCCAGCTGAGAGAGTTTATCGTGATTGTACCATTTATGTCAATCACAAGGACACCATGGCTGACTTAGTCGAGTTATATATGGTGGACTTTGATGTTATTCTAGGTATGGACTGACTTCATGCTTGTTATGCTTTAGTTGATTCTAAGACTCGAGCAGTTAAATCCTAGTTTCCTAATGAGCCAGTCGTTGAGTGGAGGAGTAGTTCAACAGTGCCTAAGGGTCATTTTATTTCATACCTTAAGGTCAAAAAGATTTTTTCCAAGGGGTACATCTATCACTTAGTCCGAGTTAATGACTCTAGTGTTGAGACACCACCTATTCAGTCAGTTTCAGTTGTGAGTGAGTTTCCAGCGAGATCTTTCGAGATGATCTTCCCAGAGTCCCTCTTGACAGAGAAATAGACTTTGGTATATATATATTCTTTCTGATACTTGACCTATTTCTATTCCGCCATATAGAATGGCTCCCACTAAGATGAAAGATTTAAAAGAGCAGTTGAAATACCTTCTTGATAAAGGTTTCATTTGACCAAGTGTCTCACCTTGGGGCGCTCCGGTCTTATTTGTGAGAAAGGAAGATTGTTCTCCTAGAATGTGTATTGATTACCGTCAGTTGAACAGGGTTACGATAAATAATAAGTATCCCCTTCCGAAAATTGATGATTTTTTCGATCAACTTTAGGGAGCCACTTGCTTTTCTAAGATAGATCTCAGATCTGGCTATCATCAGTTGAGAGTAAGGGAAAGTGACATCCCAAAGACAGCATTTAGGACCCGCTATGGTCTTTATGAGTTTCTAGTTATGTCTTTAGGTTTGACTAATGTTCCTGCAGTATTGATGGACCTTATGAACAGAGTGTTTAAGCCATATCTTGATATGTGTGTTATCGTGTTCATTCATGACTGATGAATTTGAGATTTCGACTCATTTAGGGCTTTGTTTTCATAGTTAGATTGTCCTCAAGCCTAATTTATGCTCTAAACTGATGTTAAACAGTTGGTCTGTAGCATTGAAGGCAAATAAGCAAGGCAAGGACATTACCAGGAAAAAAAGAGTGAAGAAAGCTGAAGAAGTTGAAGAAAGGCAGTCCCTGTGATCGCCAAGACCACTCAACGAACCGTCGAGTGGCTTTTCATCTTGCCAAAAGTTCCAGCATGCCAGCCCTAGGAAAAAACCTTCTAGACGATGGAAATGGACAGTCGGCGTACCACCGAATGGATCGGCGACCTTGATCCTGATCGCCTAAACTCACACCACTCTGAGGTTAAAGAGCCAAGGAAAACCTGCAATGGAATGGAGCCATTGGCGCATCGCCGACTTGGTTAGCGATGCTCAACTAACCTCGCCTAGTTTTCCTGAAGGCCAAATTTTGAGAACGTATAAATTGAATTTTAAAAAGTAGAAAAAAAATCCATTCATTTCCTAAGTAAATTTCTCCATTGTAGAACTTTAAGATTTCGTTGGAGACTTTGTTTTACTTTGTTTAAAGAGTTTTCTAGTAGATTTTGAGTTGGGTTTTAGATATTGAGCATTTCAGATCATTGTAAAGACGTGGATTGCAATACCTAGATTATGGAGAGTGTAATTGGTTTTGATTTTTTCCTTTTTATGATGTGTGGATAAAACCCCCATTCTTGGGGGTGTGATCATGTGATTATTTTCTCTAATTAGCTTATGGGTATTGTTGTTTACTATTTAAATGCTGATTTGAAGTGGTTTTAATTGATAGTTGTGTATTAACCCATGAATTGTAGTTCCAAATGCATTTCTAACTTAGTGTTCTAGGCTTTCTTGAGAAAGAGGTTTTAGAACTAGGTTGTCAATTGATGATTGTAGTGATTGGGTTGTTGTGAGTTTAGCTCGAGAGAGTGAATCTTAGCTCAATTCTACCTATCTAGCTCGAGAGAGTAGATAAAATGAGGTATTAGGCTGCTTATAGTGTTATGCTTGTCGAGGATTGAGAGAACTCGCTTGAATGGTAATAGTTGTTCGAGAGAAAGCTATTGCATCTATAGCGTAGCCTACTCACTGAGATTCAGTAAAGATTTTAAGTGGGTTCGCTTAGACTATGCTATGTATGAATGAAGATTTAGCAAATGTTAGTAAATTACAATTACCCATATAGAGAAATTAGCCTTTAATCGATCACATCCCTAAGTATCCCTTATATACTTTATTACTCCCCTGTTTTTCTAATTGGTGTAGTTGTTAATTGACAAACCTAACCCACTCATCTGATATTCGTTGTTAACCCCTTTTATTTATCTAAATGATTTCGATAATTTCTATTTCTACAATCAATTAGAACACGTTCGGAACTTCGTAATTGAACTCTGACTTGTATCAATCCCTGTGGGATCGACCCCAATTCTTTGTTGGGTTTATACTAGATTACAATCTCCTACACCTAGTATTGGATAAGGTGAGGTTGAGCGTTATCAAAAATAGCATCGCTGCCGGGGAGTGGTATTTAGAATTCTCTTATTGCAGTTTAGATTGTGATCTTTTTGTGTTGTAGTTGAATCGACTTACATTATTTTGTGTTTGTTGTAGGCTGTTTGTGAACAGAGGACGAGATGAGTGTGAACGGAAGTAACGGTAGCCAACTTGTCCACCAAGATGACATCAGAAACATGAATTATGTCAACGAACCAATTCAATTGGGTGGCGTAGGTGCTATACGTTTACCTCCTGTCAAGGGGAATGCTGTCTTCCACGTGACTAGCACGATGTTGCAACTCTTGCAAATGAAAGGATTATTTGGAGGGCTAGCTCATAAGGATCCCCATGATCATATTCGGAACTTTGTGGACGTTTGTGGTCCATTCTCATTCAAAAACATCTCACAAGAGTCAGTCCATCTCCAGTTGTTCCCTTTCTCTTTAATAGGGAAAACAACCAAATGGTTAGCTGATCTACAGAGGGATACCATTACTACTTGGGATGAACTTACTTAGGCGTTCTACATAATGTTCTTCCCTGCTTCAAAGATGATGCCATTGCGAGATAATATTCAGGGCTTCAAACATTTAGAGGGTGAGCCAATCCATGAGACGTGGCTGGAATTTCAGAAGTTGTTACTTCACTGTCTGACTCACGGGCTTCCAAAGAATGTGTTGTTACAACACTTCTACCGGAGTCTAGACTAGGTGAACAGAGGTGTGGCTGATCAACTTGTCCAAGGAGGTATTATGCACCAACCTTTTGAAATAGCATCAAATCTCCAAGATGGTAAGACCAAGATAAAAAGAGCCTGGTACACTCAAGAGGATCAGGTGTCTTCTTTGACCTTTAGGTTGACAAAGGAGTAGATAGAGAAAGACCAGGATTGAAACAAAAATATGGCCAGAATGATGACCCAGTTGGATATTTTGTCAAAAAATGTGATGGGTCATGGGTCAAAAGCTGTGAATGTTGTTGGTGTTAGTGGGGTAAACCCCGATGATGCACAATTTGAGGCTCTATATAATGAGGAAGTGGATTTTCTTGCAAATCAAGGAGGAGGTTTCCGTCTGAGCTATCTAAGGCCGGGCGGGAATCAAGGTTTGAATAGAGAGCGTAATGATTGATGGAGAGACCGTGACAAGAAATGGCGTGACCGTGCGACTAATTGGAAGGAAAGGGATGGTGACAAGGAAAGATTTGTTCCTTCCTATGAGAGTCAAAAGCCAAAGGAACAAAGGGCTGATCCGGAGAACTTTTGCATGGAAGATATGCTTGCACGCATTCTCAATAAAGTAGAAGGGTCGGACAAGGTTCTTAAAAAAATGAAAGAGGACGTCTCCACACTCAGTCAGACGGTCACCACTCACTCAGTGTCCATCAAACAACTAGAAACACAAATGGGTCAAATCTCATCTCATTTGAACCCAAGGCCAAAAGAGGGTCTACCAAGTGATACCTTGGCTAACCCGATAAATGAACCTTGAAAGCGTATCCACGACGTTAAATAAGGCACTTCTTGGGAGGCAACCCAAGCTTTTATGATTTTATTATTGTTGTTTGAATAACAGGTGTTGAATGTGCATGTTGAAAATTTGAATTTTTGGAAAATGGGAAGCTAGGCGAGCCAAAGGTCCAATCGGCGACTCGCCGAACAGGTCGGCGAGCCTGACTTGGACCACCGTTTGAACCACCTAGCTTGTTGGAGGTTTTGTAAAACTAGGCGGGCCAAAGTTCTAGTCAACACATCACCGAGTGGGTCGGCAACGTAAGTAATGATCACCGACTGGCGCATGAACTGAAGAGTCAAATAGCCCAAACCGTTTTAAATTCAAAAATCTCCCTCAGTTAATACTTTTCGACTTCCAACATTTCACAACAACATATTTTCTTATTCTTGTACTATTTTACTTGCTTTTTGTGTGGGATCGATAACTCGGGCAGGATTTTTTGATTCGTTACTTGCCTAGCTTTTCAAATTCTCTACATATAAGGTTGGTTTTCTGAACCCCATCTTTACATTTTGGCATAATCGAATGCATGATAATTGTGTGGTTGCTCTCTGTGTTTAATTATGATTTATTGAATGTATGGTGCTAATACTTGCCCGTATTTGGTTTAAATTGTGGTAACTGGCCGTAAATTGTGAAATCCCTTATCTAAGCATGTTAAATTTGTTGGGCTGTGTTGAATTTATTGTGGGTCTAGTGGGGGCGAAGTCTGAGTAACCCTGAATTGTGTCGATTGTCGGATTTTGCCCAATGATAGAGTGGTTGACGTCATTCTTAAGGGCAAACGACGTCAATTGGCCAATTTTGGCCAAATCGAGGAAAGTCTGAGTACCTCGTGGGCATGGGTATTATTGGTCTGAGCCTAACTTTATAGAATAATAGTTTAATTTTGTTTTCGAGGGCTACGGGTTAGATTTTGAAGGTTGGGGTGTAAATATGGTAGCTTGGGCTATTCAGTGAGCTGGGTCAAGCTCGCCGAGTGGTTCGGTGGTTCACCTAAAGATCCCTCGATCGCCTTTTAATCCTCCATTTTGTTGGTTTGAGTTTTGTAACTTTCGGTGATATTCCTGAGATCACCGAGTTCACTTGGCGACTCACCGAAAGTCCCTTCTAATCGCTCTTCTACGCCCCAAATTCCTGAAATTGTTCTGTAACATTCGGCGAGCTACTTCTAGTTCACCGAATGGTGTCGGTGATCGGCCAAATGGCCCTGAAATTGTTCTAATTGCATTAAACGTGTGTGGTTTTATTTTGAAGAAATGGCTAGAACTAAAGTTGCAGGAAGGAATCAACCACCCCTAAAGCGGTCTAGAAGAATAGTTATTAATGAGGAGGCTGCAGTCTCCCGGGCCACGGTTTCCAAACTTCCCCCAAAAGGGGGAAGGGCAAGGGCAAAGGCCCAGTACAACCCACACAAGCGGAGGGGATCTCCGACAGTGAGGGTGTCTATGCCACTCACCTCACTACTTCTAAGAGTGAGGGCCAATATGAGGGTAGTTTTCCGGCCTCCGTCTCTGAGCCGGATGATGACCAACTCCTATAGTCTTGGAGAGCGGAGCTACTCTCCAAGTAAATAATGATCCATCTAGGATCTCGGTGCCTCCGATGCCTCCTCCTCCTCCAGCTCAAGCTCAGCCAGTAATATATGCCCCTCCGCCAATTCAGGTTCCTCCACCCCGGTTACTCAATAGACTAAATGTCGAGGGTTTGAGGACTATTCTAGAGGAAAAGAGGTTGTCTACTGATGGTGTTGTAGACCGGTTCCCATAAGTGTGGAGCACGTTGACGTTCCACAAATATGAAATATTCACAAAGCCCCGAGGCCCATACATTCCAACTTGGGTCCAGGATTTTTATTCGGCATATGGGAAGTTGGTACCCAAATGGAAGAAAAAGGCTAGTGCATTCAAGCCAGTTGACTTTGTAGTAGTTCGGGAAAAGAAGGTGAAGTGCAGAAGCTCAGATATAAATAAGGCGCTCGGGTCTACAATGACCTACATGCACTATTACGTTGACAAGATCAAGAAGAAGACCCTCGATGATTTAAAGGGTTGGCTAGCACCTCTGATCTCTGCTGTGACACCGAGGTGCATTGAGGCCGGTGTGCCGATTGCGAAGATGGACCTGAACGTGGCTTCTAAATACTGGTTCAGGTTTATTAACAGCACCATCATGCCTTCACAGAACGAGTAGATCCTCTGGCATCCGAAGGCTGCGTGTTTGGGCTATATCATGGATCGAGAGAAGCTTAACTTGGGTCTTCTCATTGAGCAAGAGATGGCCATGAGGGCCAAGTAGAGTCAGACTTCTCTTCCCTTTCCGGTGCTGATCACTGAGCTATGTAGGCGGGCCAGTATCCCCATGATTAAGAAGACGGATGTGGAAGTGACTCACACTTTCTCTACTGACATTCGATGGATCGACGCTGAGGACATGAGGGATGAGGCCGATAGGAGGAGAGCTGCACTAGTGGATACATCCCCGGTAGTTGATGTTGATATGTTGCCGACTTAGGCAATACTTCCTCCTCAGGCCAGTGAGCCTACAGGTACATCTGGCCCCTCTACTTCTGCACCTCCTAGTTCATCTGATGTACCCCCTCCCACTGCTGCTTCTACTGCTACTGCTTCCCGACCCCCTATCACCCAGGCCATGGTATACAAGATGGGCCATCTGGCTCAATCTGCTGATGTGCATGCCTCCCGAGTTGAGGCCGCTGTGCCAGGGATTATAGAGCACGCGATTGCTGCTGCCTTATCCCTGATTAGGGCTAAGATGAGAGAGCATCGGGAGTTGATTGATGGACACCAACTTGCACTAGATGCCCTTGCTGTGAGGGTAGAGGCTTGTGAACAGGGTCGGGGTGATGCTGCTGCTGTGACGGCCTTGAAGGCTGATGTTGCTGGGTTGAGGAGAGTTGTGGATGAGCTGAAGTCCACAAATTTGTCGATGCGGTTCGGCACAGTTCATATTCCCGAGGTCCCGAGTGCAGTTGTTCCTGCCAGTTCAGATATTCCTCCGAATACTACGACCAGAGATGTTGATAGAGAGGACACAGTTGTTGAGTTAGTGGCTGAGACTGATGAAGAGGAGCTGGGTGTCCGTGATGTGGCTATGTACGATGATCTGGAGGACCTTTAGAAGTCCATGGTTTAGACAATGGTTGAGGCATCACTCAGAGATACTTCGATGGTGGGCTCCGGTGGAGCCAAGGATGCTATTGCACTGGGGACTGATGCCCAAGATGATGGAGTCACAGAGATGCAGACTTCACCCAGGCTTAGTCTGGAAGGAGGATTTTTGACTCCCTTTCTGTTTTTATCATGTTTTGTTTCTATATTTCTTTTCATTTGAAAACAACTGCTAGACTAGTTTGACGGGGTGAGGTATTTCTATACCTACCTCTTTTAGGCTGTTTTGTGGATATTTACTGTTTTGTTTTGAATGTTGGATCTTATTTTGTGTTTTTATATATGTGGTTTTGATCCATTATGTTTGTCCTTTGTTGTGAATTGCAAATGGTTTTGAACCAATTTAAAAAATTTACCATCTCTTGATGTGTTTGAATGTGGCTGTTCTCTTACAATTTCGAGTGTCTGTTTTGATAAATACTGATGACTTAAATAGTTCTCTCAATTGAACGATATGAGTGTGCGGCTATGATGAGGCAAATTGAGTTACATAGGTCATATGTGAACTCCTAGCATCTCATTGTGACTAGCCGATTGTTGAGTTGATCTCTTGTGATGATCATTGCACGCTAGTTGAAAATTATAAAGTCTTCTTTGATGATCGTGTTGAATGCCATGTGTGGTGAGGTTGTATTGAACTATGTGCTTTGATGATACCTAAAACTTGCTGCGTTAGACCAATTGATTGATGGAAGCAAGCGATTGAAATGATCTTAGGCAAAATTTGTGAAAGAGTGAACCAAAATTTGATATTATACCTCTTTGTGACCACCTTGTGAGAGTGTGAACCTAGTTTGGCACCTTTTGAACCTATCCTTTTCTTTGGAAGAAACTTGAACAACTTTGACCTCTTTGTCCCATTACCTATAACCTTCATGAAGTATTGGTTCGTTTGAATAGTCAACTTAGACCAAAAGCCTAAGTTGGGGGTGTGGTGAAAAAGAAGGAAAATCAAGGAATGTGAAAAATCCACCTTCGAAGGATCATGATGAAAAATCCACCTTCGAAGATGAAAAAGATGGACCCCCCCATATAAAAAAAGAAGAGAAGAAAAAAAATGAAAAAGAGAATAGTTTGTGAAATAAAGTTTGTGGAAGGAGCCAAAGAAATAGGGTATCCAATAAGTCAGGCTTAAATGAATGATAGGGGGGATTGTGAACATTATAGAATGTGAAAGAGAAGGAGAATAAGGGAATTGCAGGCCATACTTCATGAAGGTAGAAGTCACTAAACCAAAATGATAATACCTTTGCACTCAGCCCGATTACAAGCCTTGAAAGACCTTTGTGATCTTGAGTGAGCTGAAAATTATGTTAATTGGAAAATAAGGGCAAGCCTATGGGTAGAGTCATGCATATTTTCATCTTTGGGAATGTGAGAGTTATATTTGATTCCAAAATTATAATTAGTTGATAATCTTTGTGTGAGCATGGAATCATTCTTGGTGTGAGGGCATTTGAATGCTTTTGTTGAGCTTGAACTTGCATTTGAAGCAAGCATTGTGAGCTTGAGTCCATTTGATGATGGTTAGTCACAATTTGAAACTTACAGTGCACAATTGAACATTGCATGCGAATTTTGAACCTCTTGTGGGCAGTTGAGTCAAGTCTTGAGTAGCACTGTTTGTAGACATCCTTGTTGAACAGATTGATCTTGAGTTTTACTTGAGGACAAGTAAAAGTTTAAGTTGGGGGTGTTGATGAGTCTTAGATTTTGACTCATTTAGGGATTTGTTTTCAAAATTTTACCGTCCTCAATGCCTAATTTATGCTCTAAACTGATGTTAAAGTTTTGATGTACAACATTGAAGGAGAAGAAGCAAGGCAAGGACATTACCGGGCAAAAAGGAGCTAAGAAAGCTGCAGAAGTTGAAGAAAGGCAGTCCTGGTGATCGCCAAGACCACTCGGTGAACCTCCGAGTGGCTCTTCAGCTCGCTAAAAGTTCCTGCATGCCAACCCTGGGGAAATACCTACTTGGCGATGGAAATGGACAGTCAGCGTACCACCGAATGGATCGGCGATCTTGATCCTGATGGCCTAAAATCATAGAACTCTAAGGTTAAAGAGCCAAGGCAAGCTGGTGATAGAATGGAGCCATTGGCGCGTCGCCGACTTGGTCAAGAACCCATTTTGCTTGAATTGAAGGCGAATGTTCATAAGCAGAAAGTGATGGCTTTTGAACAAGGGGGAGATGGTGTGTTGAGGTATCAAGGTAGATTGTGTCTACCAAAGATGGATGAACTCCAAGAGAGGATAACAGAAGAAGCTCATAGCTCAAGATACTTTATCCATCCTAGTTACACAAAGATGTATCGTGACTTGAGAGAAGTCTATTGGTGGAGTAGTATGAAGAGGTGTATTCCAGAGTTCATTGTTAAGTGCCCGAATTCCCAAAAAGTCAAGGTACAGAACCAGTGGCCCGGTGGTAAAGCTCAGAACATAGATGTTCTGGAATGGAAGTGGGAGATGATCAATAAGGATTTCATTACTAGTTTGTCGCGGTCTCGCAAGCAGCATGATTCGATTTGGGTGATTGTAGATCGAATGACAAAATCAACCCATTTCTTATCGGTAAAGACTACTCTTTAAGCAGAAGAGTAAGCCAGATTATATATTCAAGAGTTATTAAGACTTCATGGAGTTCCGGTGTCCATCATTTCATATAGAGGTGCACAATTCACCGCATAATTCTAAAAGTCTTTCCAGAAAGGTTTGGGTCCGAAGGTAAATTTGAGTACTGCTTTCCATCCTTAGACTGATGGTCAAGCAGAGAACACAATTCAGACTTTAGAGGCTATGTTGAGGGCATGTGTGGTCGATTTCAAGGATAATTGGGATGATCACTTACCTCTCATAGAGTTTGCGTACAACAATAGTTATCACTCTAGCATCCAGATGGCTTTTTATGAGGCTATTTATGGGAGAAGATGTAGATCTCCTATTGGATGATTTGAGTTTGGTGAAGCTTGGTTGATAGGACCAAACTTGGTTCATCAAGCTATAGAGAAAGTGAAGATCATTCAAGAAAGGTTGAAAACGGTGCAAAGTTATCTGAAATCCTATATAGATGTTATGAGAAAAGACTTGGAGTTTGAGGTGGACGATTGGGTTTATTTGAAGGTTTCACCCATAAAGGGTGTTATGAATTTTGGCAAGAAGGGGAAGCTTACTCCCCGATATATTGGTCCTTACAGAATATCCAAGAGGATTGTCAATGTAGCCTATGAGTTGGAGTTACAGTAAGAGTTAGCAACAGTCCATCCGGTATTCCACCTGTCAATGTTGAATAAGTGTATGGGCGATCCTTCACTTATTATACCTACTAAGGATATTGGTATTAAAGACAACCTATCTTATGAGGAGATATATGTTGAGATACTTGATCGTCAGGTTCAAAAGTTGAGAACCAAGGAGGTCACATCAGTCAAGGTGTTATGGAGGAATCAATTTGTTGAGGAACTTACTTGGGAGGCTGAGGAGGATATGAAGAAGAGATACCCACATCTCTTTTCTTCCGGAGAAATTCCAGACCAAGATAATAATTTTTGTAAAGCACTCTTTAAATTGATATGCTATGTTGTGATACATTGCATGTTAGGTGTTTGAGTTGGGTGTTAGATGTTGCCACCCTTAGTTCTACTTAGAGTAATCTCATTGGATAATGAATGTTCACAAGGAGGAGATATTGTAACGCCTCGGTCTTAGAAAGAAGTTATTTTAGAAAGAACTAAATTGGAAAGAGCTAATTTTAGATTTGTGCAAGTTAGACTTCAATTGTGAGTTTTAGGTCAACTTTAAATGACCATATCTTTCAGTACAGGATGAGTTAGGTGGCTCATAAGGTATCAAATGAAATATCTTTGGATCCTTTTTCAAACGGCACCGAGTTTGATAAATTCCTAGTTCGAATGAGGGAGATATGCCCGTTTGAGTTCAGCATATCCGATTAAGGAAATTCATCCGAATTAAGGAGGGGTATTTTGGTCTTTTCCTTACCCCATTAGATTTAAGCATTTTTTCACCCAAATAGGGGTCTAAATTGATTGAGATCAGTTTTTACAATTCCTAAACATGCTTAGGGTTTTAGAGGGAAGTTCAATAGGAGTAAAAGGAAAAGTTCAAGCTTTCGTTCAAGATTCTTGTGATCTTCGAGGAATTTCTCAAAGGATTTGATCCTTACGAGGTATGTAAGTTTTCATAGTGATGGGTTCGTTCATCCTCACGCCAATCATGAGTTTCTTGATTAAATTTCGTTCATGAAATCTGTGTCTTGAAGTTCTTGCTGAGTTTTCTTGAAAGTTTCATTCTTTAATCCTTATTATTGGAGTTTGATGAGTTCTTGAGGTGAGGGCTTGAGTTTGAGGGTTGTTCTTGAGGATATTTGTGTAGATTTTTGTTTACTTTTGTTGGGCATACGAATCTAAGAGAGTTTGGAAGAGATCAATCGATTCTAGGTGAACTAGGGCAAAAATCGAGAAAAATAATTCGGCGGAATTTTCTGGAAAAAGGCTGGGGCGGCGCGCCCCTAATGTACCAGCAGGGCTGGCATGGGGCACCAGCAGTGCGCCGGAAACCAGCCTCAGTCAGGGTAGGCCTTGCGCGGTGCGCCACTAAGCGTCAGGCCACTTTTCTTCTTCGTTTCCGTTCCGAACTTGTTCCTTTGAGTCGAGCTTTCATCCCTTCCTTAATCCTAACTATTTAAACCTTCATTAATTATCGAGAAATCATATATATCTTGAATCCTAACTCTTGATTTCACATTTCAAATTCAAGAAAAGATTAAGAGTCAAGTTTAAGAGAACCTTTCGAGTTGTCTTGTGAAGTCTTTTACAAACTTTTAAAATTTGTTTTAAGACTTGAGCACTTGAGTATGAGGATGAGGAGAGTTGAGTTTAGGTTTTGAAAATGAATATCTAGGAACTAAGTATTCCTAAGAGTAAATGTTTTATATTTAAAATGAGGAGGAAACCTTGAATTTCAAATGAGTTCATCAGGAGTTTTGAGCACTATCTCTTTTAAGAGAAATTTTTGAGTAATAATCTCAATGTTTGAGGATGAGGAAATGTTTTTAAACATATGAGTATGAGTTATATTATTGGGAGTAGTATTGAGCACCGATATGAGGACTAGTTCAGACAACTCAAAGTCCTCATAAACCATGTATACCAACATGGGTAAAAAGGGTCATACTTTTTAGATGATTTCTTATTGCTTTTAAGCATAGTGTAACACCTCGGATTCAAGAAAGGGTGAAAATTTCAGTTTTTCAGAATCTGGTGCAAGTTCCTACAGTGCCATCCACGGACCGTAGGTGGTGTCCGTGGTTGGC
>JAJONR010012264.1:0-15738 GCA_029582245.1 Solanum etuberosum | reverse complement strand
TTTGTTTGCCAAGTCAAAATTGCCACTTCTGCAAGCTGAGAATATAGCCTGAACAACTTCATTTGGGATGACCTGATCATAGTAATTGCACGTCAGTTACTAAAATAAGTGTAGAACCCTAGTATTTAAGTGCAAACAGGGCAGATGGGTGGGCTTATACTCCCCCAAGTGTTGAATAAGTGTACAAACATGGAATTGGACCAGCTAACTCAGACAATTTCTCGGTTATAAACCAAAAGTAGAGTGTCGACCATGACTTTAGATGTGAGTTTATATGGTTAAAACAATTGCAGCAATAGTTGAAATCTATTAGAAATGAATAAATGAAACTGATTTCGTGAAATCAAGTTACACTACATGTATCTTAAGATTTTTTATTTTTCATCAAAGAAGCACACAAAATCAGGTTGTCACTTTCACAGACATGGAAGTACATCAATAATCTAAAGGATGATTCTTTCAAGAAGCATCCTTTAGGATTGGGAATGGCACCTCTGCTAAGTATTGGAAAGACAATTGGTTGTTTAATATTCCTCTAAAAGACTCCCATCCTAGACTCTTCTCATAACCAGCAGAACAAGACTCCACAGTTGCAAGCAACAGGGATGGAAACATTAGGGATATTCGCTTTAGAAGAAACTTACAAGATTGGGAACTGGAAAAGCTCACTGATCTGTATAAATTGAATTATATGTAATGATCAATAAATTAAGTTGAATTCTATATCTACGCATGCCAAAACCATAGCAAAATCCTAGTACCAATCTAATCATCTTTGGAAGGTTTTCCAGTGAATCCTCAAACATCAGACAGCCTGAAATGGGGAGATTCAAGCAAAGAAGTGTTTTCAGTGAAGGCAGGTTATAGTAGTACGAATTCTGCCAACGTTTTGACAGGTCCTTGGCCTTGGAAACTGATGGAAGACAAAACTACGCACCAAAGTCAAGTGTTTTACTTGAACAGCCCTCAAAGATGTCATACTAACTCAGGATAATCTAAAAAGAAAAGGATCTCACTGGTGAACAGATGTTATATGTGCCAAAAAGACTCAAGAGTCAGTTAACTTTATTTTACACTCCTGTTGCAGCAGAACTATGGCACATGTTAACAGTAATATTTGGAATCAGCTGGACAACCCCAAACAGCTTAAAAGAAGCAGTTGAAAGTTGGAGCTTAGGGAAAGTAGATAGAGTCATCAAGAAGATCTGGCAAATGATCCCAGCATGTATTTTTTGGTGTTTATGGACAGAGAGGAACAGCAGATGCTTTGATGGGACTTCAACTCCTAATTGTGCTCTAAAATCTAAGTGTTTAGTTAACCTTTTTAGTTGGAGCAAATTATCTCCCATTAGGATGCTATCCCCTTTTAGATTTTATTAGCTCCCTCTCAGTGGCTTAGTAACCTTGAGTTTTTGCTCATGGTTTTAAACTCCCAGGCCCCAGCTTCTATTAGTTTTTGCAGTGTAAGGGGCTAATTTAACCTTTCTTTGTAAAGCTTTTTGCATCTTTCTTGATGCTTTTCAATACATCTTACTTCATCAATTAAAAAAAAAGATTGAGTATGAATGTATTGCTACAAGTTGTCAACTCAAATGACAACAGATGTTTGCAAAATCACCGTGGAACTCCACGAGTGATTATATTTGAAATAAGTAACGAGCATACACTTTGCATGCTCTAATTTGAAGAACATTGAAATTGTCCAGGTTCAATATTCGAATCTGTATATTTTCAGTTAAGAATCCATATGTTGACACCAATCAAAAGGATTTTATGCTTGCTTTCTCGTTTTAAGATATTTAAAGACATTATCTTATCCTCGGAGCTTAAAAGTACTAATCAAGCAAGACATTCCAAAACAACCTCTCTTCTTTTCCTTAGTTTTAACTACTACTACTACTACTACTACTACTAAAATTGGCAAATACACTTTTTCAGATTGAGCACATCAGCATTGCCCAATTATCAAAAGCCCAAAGAAAATGCTGAAATTTATAATAGCCTTCATTGGAAATAAAAAGAAGGGAAAAGGATCAAAAATGCCCTTCGTTTATACTTTGGTCCATCTATGCCCTTATAATAAGTGAAATGGGCCAAAAATGCCCTTAAATGAAACGGAAGCAAACGGAAAAACTTAAACACTAATTAGTGTTAACTTGTCTGCTCCATCTTTTCATCCAAAGCCAACCCCATTTTTCTCCCAGATTTATTTCCTTCTCCTTCAAAACCCTAGCCTCGTCTTCTAAATTTCTCATATATGCTCAAGTGGGTGTAGAATTTTCTTCTATTTTCGGTAATTTCGACATTATTAAAGATGAGATAAGATGAATAGTAGCCACCATAGCCACTAGATTCCAACTCTTAAATTATAAAATCACCTTCAAAATCATATTTTTTGTTATTTTTCTTTAAACAAACTCTCTTTTACACTCTAAAATGGAGAATTATCTAATATTTACATCATCATCTTCTCATGAATTTTCATCAATGAATAACAATACTACTCTTTGTTTGAATGCTGGAAACAAGTATTATTATTGCTGATTAGTTGCCACAAAGTGGTGGTAGTCAAATTCTGGTAATACAAATTGGAGAGCAGTGAATTCTTTCGTTATATTTATGTTAGCTTTTAAGAACACAAATTGCACTTCAAGTTCTTTAAAAATGTCCTTGAATCTGCTAAAATGTTTTTGGACTAAGCATTATATGCGAATGGGTGCATAAATGCCGTCCGAATTAGTGTTTTAAGTTTTCCCGTTTGCTTCCGTTTCATTTAAGGGCATTTTTGGCCCATTTCACTCACTTTAAGGGTATAAATGGACCAAAGTATAAACGAAGGGCATTTTTGATCATTTCACATAGTATAAGGGGATTTTTGACCCTTTTCCCTAAAAAGAATAAATTAGAACCACACATAAAGACGACAGTATTAATAAGGAGAATTTCTTAATAAACCTATACTACTACATTCAGTATTATATACATCAAGGTAAAGCAAAGACACTCTGATAGATGAACGCATTGATCTTGTGAAAACTTACAGATGATCCCCTAGTTGGTCTAAAAGCAATATCAAACTAACACTACAGAACCAGATATAAACTTACCCCAGACACACTAATTAGGTCCTTCGCCGATATGGAAGATCCAAATAACCGAGCAGCACTCTGCAGCAATTCAAAATGTTACCAATCAATTTACAAGGTTGATAATCTAGTCAGGAAGTAAAAGATGGCAAGAACGCAAAGGCTTGAAAATGGATAATATTTATTCCTTCCACAAAACATTCAGTATTATATACATCAAGGTACACTATAGTATTTGGGTAGTTAAAGTGGTTCCTTAATGTACACAAATAAACAAAAAAATACCTATACAAAATGAGCTTGAAAATTACATGTTTAAAAATACCTATACTAAACCAATTGCCTCATAATGAAAAGAAGTAACTGTGATAAGATAGAGGGGAATTAATTTAGCCTGTGATCAAAAAAAGAAAACTTGATCAAATAGTTCACGAGGGACATTTCTCACTTCGCCTCTTATCTTTCAATCACACTGTAGATAGAAACGTAGGACGGGGGAAAGGTACTTTCAATCGTTGAATCCGTACCACTCGCAATATTTCAGAAAGAGAGAAAGAGACTCGCTGTTGCGGAGAAGGGGAAGGGCATATGGGCACACACATTACCATCACTAACATGAATTTCATGATAAAAATATGATTGTCTTTATGTGATAACAACTAGGAAAAACTGACAATTAGAAAATAGGACTAGATCCCTGCAGATTCTCCTGCCTGTACAACCACCATACCCTTTTGTCCCAGAGTTTCTGCCACCATTCCTGAGATGGACTCTCCCCCCACCCAACATGTACTCATCTCAAAAATTCATAAAGACCATTTCACCACTTGGAGGTATTTTCTAGTACATCCTGGACATACCATACTGAACAGTCCCTACTTTCCTATGAGCTGCACCAGTAGTAGCTGCTGCCGCTGCAACTCCAATTCCACCATATTGAGATTTCGCCTGCAATAAGTTTGTGTCTATGGTGATTCGGTCATCAACACGATCTGGTTTTGTAACTCCAGCTCGCATCATATAGAATGGGTTGCTATCAATATTTGTAGCAATATCTGGGGCTAACTTAGCAGCCATTCCACATGGTGCCATTGGCTTTGAATGAGAATTCATACCCCTCTCTGTTACAACAGACCTTTCTTGCTTCACCACCCCACTTCTGGCGTAGCTGTACACTGAAGACATAATCTGAGGGGGGCCTACTGCATTCCTGACTTGAGGCCTAGGATCATATTTTTCTCTATTTCCCGAATCATAAGCCAAACCTGGACCAACAACCTTTCCTGGTTTGGCTGGTGCATTTCTTGGCTGAGCCTGTAGGGTTCTTGTTAGACTACTTGCAAGGCCTTCAGAATCTCTGCAGTTTCTACAGCAAGACTCTTCACCATTTTGTCGGTCTCTCATATTGGCAGCAATAGGCTGATCCTTCGAAGGGTTTGGATTTGAATGTACAACTGTAGACCTTGGAAGAGAGACATGCTTCCTGTCCATCGGAACCACTAGAACGCCATTACCACGGTTCTCTTCCAGGTGAGCAAACTGTTTCCTGAATTGATCAACAGCACTCGGATACAGAAAATTAGTCCTTTCTACACCATTCAAGTAATCCTCCTCAGCTGAGGATGATATTCTAGTATCTCCCGGAATATTAATTCCCTGAGGTCCTCCTTCATCACTCTTCGCCTCTCAAATTCAAACTCAAATCTTTGAAATTGACTTGCATGATGGTTCCCTTTCAGATTTAGCCAGACCCTTAAAATAAGGATCAGCTAGTGCCTCTTCAGCAGTGGGTCGATCCTTGGGGTCAAAAGCAAGTAACCTTTCAAGAAGTATAAGGGACAAAGGATCAGCATTTGGAAATTTCTGAGCAAAAGAAACAGGCTGCTTCTTTCTCATACGAGTTGGGTATCTCCTAGCCTTGTCATTACGCACACGAGAAATTGTATCCATTGAAGGCGTTCCAAGCAGATCAGTCATTAAATCCAGTTGGTGAACTACATTTTTTCCAGGAAAGAGCGGCTTCCCAGTGAGAACCTCAGCAAAGATACAGCCTATACTCCTTTACTTCTTCAGTCCTACGTATTTTTTCATCTCAGGGAAGACAACTAGAACTGCATATTTAGTTCTTATCCTTGTTCTTTCCATTGCATAATCCAAAGATATAATCTAGAACTAAGCAGATTATATTTAGATAAATCAAAGCAGAGAAATCTTTTCCTCTGATTCATGATGAATGGTTCTTTTTATAGATAATTTTCTTTTTCCTTGTGCTGAGCCAACTAGCAATTCTTTTAGCTTCTTTTCCTAATATTAAAAGATGTAGAAGGCAGAAAACTCATCTTACTTGTAAGTATGTAATAGCCCTTCGCAAATCACCTTGAGAAATGGAACTGAGGGTAGAAAGAGCCTGCAATCAGATAACACAATCCTATATATAGCTTAATTCCAAGGTGACAATTGAACCATCATTTAAATGAAGGAAGCAAACAGCTTTTACAAACTAGGAATCAAGTTACTACATCCACACCTTTGAATCTAGATTAAGACCTTCCTCTTTACAAATATGCAATATTCGGCTGCCCATTATCTCTTCAGGAAGTGGCTTGAATCTAAACTTCGCACATCTGGAAGCGAGTGGCTCTATGATCCTAAACCAAAGAAGATGACTCAATTTATTAATGTTCTACAAACAATGTACTTAGATCAATAACTTATCATGTAATCGAAGTGGCTTACTTACAAGAGAAGGGAAAATAAACATCAAATCACAAGAAGTCTTTTTTTGTCTCGGGGAAAAAATCATCTAGTATAACCACCCTTTATTTCATGTAGATGAACAAATGGCTAAGTCAAACTTATTTGTGTGTCGATTTGTTCTTTTAAAAAAAAAGAGAGTAAATCGCATAGTGGTAGAAAATGATGACTTAAGCATAAAGGTGGAAAAGGAAAAAAAGATCATTTCACAGGAATGGAAAACATGACAAGACCAGAAGGTCATAAGCCAGCGAAGAGCATTGAGCATTCAATACATACAATTTCATTTATCATAATCTTCCCTACTCCTTAAAGCTTAAGCACATTCAACAGAAAGCTTGAAAGATCTTTTAAAATGTGAACAAATGTCAATCATCAATAAACTATAATAATTTTTCTTTCAGTAAAAATGATTTTTGCCAGGCAACAACAATATACCCAGAGTTATCTTACAAATGCGGTCTCGGAGGGTAGAGTGTATGCATACCTTATCCCAAAAGTCAGCAAAAGTGACTTTTTCCAGGCATTCATCTTAAATCTTGCATTTATTCCAAGCATACATATACGGTAATAGCTAGATAAGCAAAATCACAGATGCACCTTTTTCCCATCTAGAAAATCCCAAACTTATGGCAAGAGATTCCACTCATGACAACAGAGGCAACTTGTAACAGCTTCAGATTTATAGTTTCCCAAGCCCAAAAAGCGGTCTTTGGTTGCACTAGTTATGATTAATGTGTTTATTTTTCTTACACATACGGGTGCTCTATAATACCATAGAATAGAAAACAATGTCGTAACTAGCCTTTCATATCTCAGTTTCAACATGATAAAAGTAATCTATCATTAGAATGAAACAATTCTGTTCCTACTCCAAACTGTTTTCACGCATACCATTGAAACAGCTTAAAGAAGATCATACTGAACTAAAAGCAAGCCAAAGGCACAAATATGTAAAACAAAGAGAGTGGATGAAACCAATTGCACATGTAAACCGGCACTTATCCATCAATATTCACATCACGGTTAAACTGTTGAATGTCTTCAGTAATCCTCATACCACGATGCCACAAACAAATAAACCAAAAAAAGAATCACCACAAGTTTTGTTTGCAAAATAATTTCATTAAATGCTGTAAATAGGCGAAATGCATTTCAAGTGAAAAGACAAGGTTGATTTCATGGACAGCTAAGTCTGATATGAACCACTACTTCCACTTAGCCGCATAATCGACTTTCATCACTGAGCTTGTTTCAGCTTTCCCATACCTTGGAGAGAAAAGGGAAAAAATAGCTAAAAGAATCTGAGTTTCACCACAACTATTCAAGGATCACTTAAAGATAGAACTCCGATCTACTTGTTACGTGGAACTCACGAGAAGGCTTAAATCAGCTTCCAGAATTCTTTAATTATTTAAGATTTTGGCGATATGATGCCAATTCTACAGTTGCAGATCATAGAATATTCAACCCTTCTTGATATTTGACTTTCTTCCATCAACGAAAATTATTACAACAGAAACAGTAAGCTGAATTTCAAGGGAAGACTAATCAATTTATGTGGAAAAAAAATGAATTAATTTTGTTGTGATTTACAAACAAACCTGTAAGAACTAAGAAGAGCAAAGGAAATCGGAAAGACATAGAAGCAAGAAAATATCAACAAGATTAAAAAATGCAGAATGATACCAAACCTGCTGATGTAATTACAAATGAAGAAGAATCTTGTAACTTTTGAATATGTCTCCATAGTGCGTCGCAAGGCATTCTGCAAATCCAAGTGTTAGGTCAAATTTATGTAGTTTATTAGTAAAACAAGTTACGCAACTCACTTGAGCATCTTGAGTCATTGAATCTGCTTCATCAAGGATTATGATCTTAAAAGGTGGGCAGGGATAACCACTGAAATGAATAAGGAAGATATGTTGTTTAAACAACAAAGTAAAAGAGAGGCTTAAAATGCATTATAAACTGAGCTAGACAAGACAAAAGTATACCTTTGCCGATTAGAACCTACAGCAACAGCAGCAAAGTTCTTAATTTTTGTGCGAACTACATTGATACCACGGTCATCACTAGCATTTAGCTCCAACACCCTTGACTTATATAGCTCAGGTCTGTCAAAGAAGAATTCATTGGGAGATGAAATATATACACACTGAAAGTAAGGCAGGAAAAAGGAAACAATCAAAACAGCAGAAACTCATAAGGCCCAAGTTTGATAATATGATTTCTCTTCTGTCAGAGAATATTAATAGCCACTTGTCCATGAGAAAATGTATCCACTAATCTCAAAAACAAGCAGAGAAACTCCACAAGGAAACACACCAAGAAGATTCTTGTCAGGTAGAGGATTTACCAATTAAAATGTTCAAAGAAGGAAGTGCTCATCTCTTATGTTTCATTAGATGACAGATTCCAGAAGAATTCACTAAACGTATAGGGATAAGAAAAAACAATAGGCCTGTATGTTTTACATTACTCGAGTATAGTTTAAAATCCTCAGCAGAATATGGACATAGAATCAAGGAAGTAAATATATTTTCTTATCCAAATGCATTTAAATGTGACGACTTAAATTTTGGGCTTGGCCCATTTAAAATAAGTAACCAATTATTTACCTAACCCAGCTCATTAGCTACTTAAGCCTAGCTTTTAACCCGCCTTTTTAATAAGTAATTAGTAGATAAAAATAGAAAAGAGGCGGTGGGAGGGGTTTAAAATAGCTGCGCTGGTTTCAGCTTAAAGCGGTCGAACGCCAGCTTCTGGAGAAAGAAAAAATTGTCCAGAGAAGCTAAAAGCAACACAGAAAGAAGGAAGAAGGTAAGGGGAAAGGAAACCAACAACAAAAATCCATCACCACGTAAAGGTTTTCATCTCTAAGACCTAAAACAAACAAGTATTGTAGAAGACCCAACTGTTACTCTCCATTCTTGACTTAGCAAATAACTTTACGTCGAAGGCAGAATCATTGGGAGCAAATTGGAGTTGTCTGGCAAGAGTATAGTGAGTGATAATTCTTCCATAGTTGATTTTCCACTATCCCGTATTTTAAATTTGTTTTCTTGCTCTGACTGACTTATCTAAAAATTGATCTCTTGTGCGCGGACAAGTGATAGTATGATCAAGTATTTGAAAATGTATTGAATAGTTTCTATCGTGAGTTATATACTTATTACTCTTGAATTTATGAGTTATTATATGTGATGGGATACAAATTTGACACAAGAAGAATATGAATATATGTTGCATTCCAGGGAACTGTTTTTCAGGATGCTAACTTTGTCAGTATCGCCGTTCTCTAACGTCGGGATCGTTAGACTTGATGCACCTTGTAGGAAAACTAATGCGGTACATCCACCCTCTAGAAGGGAACCTAGCTGACAGGGTGGCCAGATGGCTATGGTAAATCCGTAGTGTCAGAAAGTATATTCAATACTGGCATTGGATCCTCCCAATAAGTGATGGATGTGATTATTGAAATATCTTAAACACAATTTTCATACATGAATAGCTAATTTGATTTAAGCAAGTTCCGGATGATGATTTATAGTTTACATGCTCTTCTATTTATATGCTTGTCCCAGGTAAACACTATGGCTGCCGTTATTACTCACTCAGTCGGTGTGACTGACCCCACTCCTTCCTTTTTCTTTCAGAAATTCAACTGGAGGTGACCCTTGACTCCAGCATAGTGATAGACAGAGCTGGTGCCAGATCCAGTAAGCCCCGCACCTGCTTCGTGTGGGCAATATTTTGTTTCAACTAATGAAGTATATTAGTGATCCTAGAGTCTTGCTCTTTGAGTCGGTCTTGTAAATTTGGTTTTGGTTTGGGTTGATGAAAAGGTGACTTGGAACCTCTAAGATTTATGAAAGTCCCTGATTTCGATTATATTAGTCTCTTACACTTTATATGTTGTTATTGTTGTAGGTTGGGTTGTTGTTGTTGAATGCTGACAGGGTTGAAATTTATGGATCACTCCCTGTACAGAGGACACTCTACCGAAATTTTAGCATGAAGTTTGTCTTGGCTCTCCAGTAGGCTTAGGCTTACTGAACGCCGGTTATGACTTATGTGAATTGGGTCGTGACATTAAACAAAACATTCCTAGTTGTCTATCTATGAATCATGGAGAGAACGTGCATGTAGAAACTTGACTAGGTCAAGACAACTAACTAGAAGCAGCTAGGAGTTGAATACAGGTCCTAGAAATTGAAGCAAGGCAGTAAGCTGTTAAGTCCTTCCAATTTCTAGAATAAAAACAGTAGAAAGAAAACATATGTCCCAAAGTTCCATTATTACTCAACATCATTCTTTGAAAACAGAAGGAGAATTCAAATTGCTCCAAAAGTAGTGAACTTTTTCCAGCCTCATTCCTCTTTACACTTGAATTTCAAATCAACTTTTAGCAGAAATTACTTTATTTTCTAAGCTAGAAACAATATAAGATAGAGACTCCTAGCCCAAATTGGATGGCAACTATCATCATAGGTCTTGGGTGGCTGGAAGGGATTTTCAGGAATCATATTTGTAGAGACTTATTTACTACAAGTTTTGCTAAATGAAATTGCCATCAAAAAGTACTTTCTTTGCTAAAATAGAAATTGATTTTCAGGAATCAGATCTACAGAATCCATAATCAACTAACCAGACTACAAAATTCTAAATGAAACTAACATCAAATAGAACAAACCCCAAGTAAAATCCACATATGACTTAAAAACATACCCGAAAAGCTGATGGGCAATGGCAAGAGCAGTGGTCGTCTTTCCAGTTCCAGGAGGACCATAAAACAACATATGCGGGCACTATAAGAAATAAAAAAAGTGATAACAACTTAGTTACTGATGTTTCTTCACAGTAAAGTAAAGGATGCTGAATTTTGCATTCTCAACAGGAAATTTAAGAAAACCCTAGGAGTAAGTGTTTAATGTGCTTAGCAATAAATCAATCAAATGAAAGTGATGGTTTACGTTAGAGGTCTCGAGAGTGTTGGTGAGGACTCGAACGACCTCATCCTGGTGAGCTACATCCTTCACTTGCTTCGGTCGACTGCAAAAATTTAAAAGTTACATATCCATGGGTGAGAGCTTTGCATAGAAAAGAGGAGTTAAGTTGATTGGAAAAGGTTACTATTTCTCGACCCATGGCTGAGAGCTTTGCATAACTGGCGCCATATCTGTTCTCTTTCTTTTCTCAGAGTGCTGTTTCCCGCTTGGAGAGGAAGAAGAAGAAATGGCAAAATTGCCAATATGTTTACGCAGTCATTTGGGCCGACTCTCAACTTATTAACCCAAATGAATTTGGCCCAACACTTTATAGTTTAAAATATACATATTATTCCACTAATTAATAATATTTATTTTTATATTTTATGTTTTATTTTACAGAATCAGAAATAAATGTAACAACATTTTTGCAGGATTAAAAATATGAAGGACTTTATTTATTTTTGTGGTGAAATTTTTCGTATATAATGGTTTAATTTGTGGAATGATTTTTAAATTTATTTTTCTTGATATTTTGAATTATATTTAAGACATCATGTTAATATTCTATTAATATTTAATTTATTTATTTATGTATAATATTGATTGAAAATTTGAATATATATTTTAATTTATTAATATAAATTTTAATTAAAAAAATTATAATAGATATTTAAAATAGTTTTCTCTATAAAATAATCTTAATATTAAAAGTACATTGATATCCTTTTTTTCATAATTTGACTCTCAAAAGACTTTTTTAAATAGATTAGTCAAACATGATTTGCTTATCAAAAACACTTTTCAAATGAATTTGTCAAACACAAATTATTATTTTTTTCTTCTTTTAAAAAGCACTTTTTTTAAATGTCATTTTTAAAAAAATGCTTCTAAATACAAGCAGTTTTTAACAATAATGTCAAACAGGCTCTAAATGGATAGTACTTATTTCTTAGGTGTTTTTTCTAACAAGAAATATATTTATTATTTTATTTATAATTTTCATATCTTGTCACAAACACCAAAATAATCTTTAGCGACAATTAATTAATGACAATAACTTAATTATCGCTAAATATTATTTTTAGCGGCAATTAAAACTCTTTATGAATGTCCCTAAAGTCTATAACGACATTAGATCCAATGGCAATCAACTAATGCAGGTAAATGTTTTAACATCTTATTCTCTTTTAGCTGACATTTTATGAAACAATTGACAAAACTATTTAGCAAATTAATTCCAAGAACAAAGAAACGTACAATTTCACGTTTGAAATTATTATTTTTAAGAGAAAAAAGAATCTCAAAATATAGCCACGAGCCAACAATCATTTGTTAGTTTCATTTACTGCTCTACAAAATATGAATAAGTAGGTACCTAATAAAAAGAATGTAAATCAAATATTTATAGAAAGCTTCAAAAGTTTCAATGTGAACCATATGATAAATTATTAATTTATATGATGTAATTTGACTGAATACGAAATTTAATTAAGAAATATAAAAAGATTTTGCAAAGTTACAAAATTTAAAAATAAATTAATTTTTAAATAGAACAGAACATTTTTGTGAACTTTTAGTCAAATAAGTGAGACCCAACGTGAGTAAAATATTGATAGCATCATTAAATATTGAAAATATTTGTCAAACAAAAAAATGTATCGTTTTTTAAAAAAATGAACTACAAAGAAAATATCTTATTTTTAAAATAAAAAATGATATTTGAAAATTGAAAATTTGCTTTCAAGTTCAACTTAATTCAAATGTACTAAACAGTAAACATAGTATAATATGACATATTTTACTAATTAACATAACAGATCAGTCAATTACCATATAACCAGTACTTATAATTTGAATACATTTTTTTTCCAAAAAAATATCTATTTTTCTGTTTGTATTTGTCTTTATTATAGCAAATTCAACTTAGATAATAGTGACAAAAGAGAGGATATTAGCCTATGTGTTCACCTGATTAGTCCAATTCAAACAAGTGACCCCCTAACGGTCGCAGAGACTTCACATTCTTCTTCTTCTTCTTCGTTTTCTTGAAGAACAGGGTGATGAAAAATACTTAGAAGGAGAAAATAACGACGATCCTCTTCTTCTGTTTCGAGTGCGGCGGCGAAGAGACAAGCAATGGCGGCGAATTCATCGGGGTTGGAGAATAATTACACCAGAAAATTGAATGCTGGAGCCGCCAAGAACCGGCCGGCACTTTCTAATATCTCGAATTATATAACTGTCTCTGCTCGTAACTCGATTTCTCATTCCTCCAAACTCGTGAGTGTTTCTCAGTTTTTGTTCTCTGTTTGTATAAATGGCTTGATAACGTGTACTTTTTTGCTGTAGGAAGGTAATTAGAGTACTGGGGTTTTCTTTTTTCTTTGCGTTTTTTTTATTACTGGTTCGATGATTTACTCTTTCGTATGTTGGTTATGGGGTTTCTTGCGTAAATTTGTGTATGGAAGGAGGAAAATGTAGTTGGGTTTTGTGATTTATTTTTTGGGGGTTTTTCTTTCTTGGAATTTCATGAAAAATGATCGAAGATACTGGGTAAAAATCAGTTTGAGAAAATCAAGTGAAGTGATTTGAGGGTTTAAAAATTATGTTTGAGTTAAGTGTTCTTTTAATGATTAAAAAGTATTATGATACCTCATTTGGCACAAGACAATGTGTTGGAATTAAGGAATCCAAAACATAATACACATTTCTGTCAAAGGAAATGTAGAGATCTAAACATATACATACACCTAGCTAGCATAGTAGTATATTATTCAGCAATGCAGTACAACATATCATTAAGATTCAGGTAAAAGCCTATAATCACATTATTCAGTATAGGTTTATTAAGAAATTCTCCTTATTAATACTGTCGTCTTTATGTGTGGTTCTAATTCATTCTTTTTATTTCCAATGAAGGTTATTATAAATTTCAGCATTTTCTTTGGGCTTTTGATAATTGGGCTATGCTGATGTGCTCAATCTGAAAAAGTTTATTTGCCAATTTTAGTAGTAGTAGTAGTAGTAGTTAAAACTAAGGAAAAGAAGAGAGGTTGTTTTGGAATGTCTTGCTTGATTAGTACTTTTAAGCTCCGAGAATAAGATAATGTCTTTAAATATCTTAAAACGAGAAAGCAAGCATAAAATCCTTTTGATTGGTGTCAATATATGGATTCTTAACTGAAAATATACAGATTCTAATATTGAACCTGGACAATTTCTTAACAATGTTCTTCAAATTAGAGCATGCATAGTGTATGCTCGTTACTTATTTCAAATATAATCACTCCTGGAGTTCCACGGTGATTTTGCAAACATGTGTTGTCATTTGAGTTGACAACTTGTAGCAATACGTTCATACTCAATCTTTTTTTTTTAATTGATGAAGTAAGTTGTATTGAAAAGCATCAAGAAAGATGCAAGAAGCTTTACAAAGAAAGGTTAAATTAGCCCCTTACACTGCAAAAACTAATAGAAGCTGAGGCCTGGGAGTTTAAAACCATGAGCAAAAACTCAAGGCTGCTAAGCCACTGAGAGGGAGCTAATAAAATCTAAAAGGGGATAGCATTCTAATGGGGGATAATTTGCTCCAACTAAAAAGGTTAACTAAACACTTAGATTTTAGAGCACAGTTAGGAGTTGAAGTCCCATCAAAGCATCTGCTGTTCCTCTCTGTCCATAAACACCAAAAAATACATGCTGGGATCATTTGCCAGATCTTCTTGATGACTCTATCTACTTTCCCTAAGCTCCACCCTTCAACTGCTTCTTTTAAGCTGTTTGGGGTTGTCCAACTGATTCCAAATATTACTGTTAATATGTGCCATAGTTCTGCTGCAACAGGAGTGTAAAATAAAGTTAACTGACTCGAGTCTTTTTGGCACATATAACATCTGTTCACCAGTGAGATCCTTTTCTTTTTAGATTATCCTGAGTTAGTATGACATCTTTGAGGGCTGTCCAAGTAAAACACTTGACTTTGATGCGTAGTTTTGTCTTCCATCAGTTTCCAAGGCCAAGGACCTGTCAAAACGTTGACAGAATTCGTACTACTATAACCTGCCTTCAGTGAAAACACTTCTTTGCTTGAATCTCCCCATTTCAGGCTGTCTGATGTTTGAGGATTCACTGGAAAACCTTCCAAAGATGATTAGATGCGTAGATATAGAATTCAACTTAATTTATTGATCATTACATAAAATTCAATTTATACAGATCAGTGAGTTTTTCCAGTTCCCAATCTTGTAAGTTTCTTCTAAAGCGAATATCCCTAATGTTTCCATCCCTGTTGCTTGCAACTGTGGAGTCTTGTTCTGCTGCTATGAGAAGAGTCTAGGATGGGAGTCTTTTAGAGGAATATTAAACAACCAATTGTCTTTCCTAAACTTAGCAGAGGTGCCATTCCCAATCCTAAAGGATGCTTCTTGAAAGAATCATCCTTTAGATTATTGATGTACTTCCATGTCTGTGAAAGTGACAACCTGCTTTTGTGTGCTTCTTTGATGAAAAATAAAAAATCTTAAGATATATGTAGTGTAACTTGATTTCACGAAATCAGTTTCATTTATTCATTTCTAATAGATTTCAACTATTGCTGCAATTGTTTTGACCATATAAACTCACATCTAAAGTCATGGTCGATACTCTACTTTTGGTTTATAACCGAGAAATTGTCTGAGTTAGCTGGTCCAATTCCATTTTTGTACACTTATTCAACACTTGGGGGAGTATAAGCCCACCCATCTGCCCTGTTTGCACTTAAATACTAGGGTTCTACACTTATTTTAGTAACTGACGTGCAATTATTATGATCAGGTCATCCCAAATGAAGTTGTTCAGGCTATATTCTCAGCTTGCAGAAGTGGCAATTTTGACTTGGCAAACAAAGAAGTGAACAATGTCAT
>JAJONR010012263.1:0-11191 GCA_029582245.1 Solanum etuberosum | reverse complement strand
TCATAATCAAGATTGATGTCTTCATCATCGCTGTATTCATCAGAAGTTCCTGAAGTTTCAGAGAAGGGTTCGTCAAGAATAGCAAGGAGTTTTCCCTTGGTTTCTTCATCAATGTTAAGAAGATTTATCATCTTTTTTTTGGCATTGGAGCGACATTCCCTAGCTCTATGGCCTGTCTTGCCACATGTCTAACAAACGTCAGATTTGGGACCTTTAGGTCTTTTGGCCCTGAATTTCTTTCTCTTGGGTTTGGTGGAATCATCTCTTTTTCGAGATTTTCTCTGGTAAGACTTTTCTTTTTTCTCTTTCCTGATTTTATCAGGCGGTGTGATAAAGCCGAAGTCTCGACAAAAACTTCCAAGTTCTCTTCTGGAAGAAGACTGCTCTTTCTTGAGCTGCTGGTTGAGTTTGATGTCTGTGCAGAGTTCTAATCCTACAATGTTGATAATGCTTACTAAGTCACCATATGTTAACTGGCTGTAGGGGATACGACCGTCGTTGCGATCTTGAATTTTGGTCTTTACTTTGTCAGCAAAGAGAGGAGGTAGCCCGCTGATGAAGCATTCTTTCCAAAAATCTAGGTGAAAATCTGGACGAATCATAACCTTGCTGAGGAAGGCATGTTTATAATGAATAAAGTTGTCTAAATTTGGACAATTCAGATTATTCAAGATTTGGAGACTCCTATCCTGGTGATGCTTCTTCCTTCATGAGAAGAAGTAGATAAGAATGCATTTTCTTCATACCGCAAGTCCGGGAAAGAGGGTTTGTTGTGGTAGTTTTTCATGTTATGAAAATGACTGTTGGAAAGCTTTTGGAGAAGTGTAGATTTCTCCTGAAGGGTAGAAACCTTTTTTGGGGTTTTACCATCTTTTCTGGAGATGTTAAAATTGGTTAATTGTTCATTGATCCTTTCAATGACATTTCCTGTAACTTCGAAAGTATCAGCAAGTTTGGGGAATTTTTCTTTAGAAAATTATGGGAGTTTGAACCCTGGGTTAGGTTCAATATTATGGTTGGATGAGGTAGAAGCCGGAGTAGGTCTTCTACTAATGGTAGGTTTGGTATCTTTTATTTGTCTGGAAATGACATGAAGAATTTGGTTTGAGTAGTTGTTTTGTTCTACTACTCAATCTATATCAGCAGTGGTGAGTAAAGCACCTGTTTTATCACTTTTCTCTTTAAAAGGAGAAGCTTTGATTACTGTACCTGCAATAGGAATATTAATTCCTTCTAAAGGAGGAGTAATTGATTCAACAACCTTATTGGAAGTAGTGTACCATTTGTTAATGATAACTTGCAAGGATTCATTCTGATCTTCCATTTACCAGTCATCTCAAACCATTTGAAGAATTCAATTTCACAACCGATTCTTCTCATGTCTGTCATCCAAGAATCTCTAAATGATTCTCTTTGAGGAAGAGTATAGGTAGCAACATACCATTTTCTCTTCTTTTGGTTTCCTGGGTGAATCTATTGCTTATGAAAAATATCTGGGTTCGGTTCAAAGTCCTTATTTATTTTAAGCATTCCGATCCACACAGGTTTCTCCTATGGTGGTTCCATTTCGCTTGCTGAAGGACTGCCGGGAAGATCTTGGCAAAAAACTTTAGGAATATTTCCTGAAAAGTCTACACCAGTGACTTTACTTTTACTGTTGTCAGTAACAGTATATAAATCATCTTCATCTTCAGCTTCCTCCGGGGTTTTTGAAGGAGAAATTAGTCTAGTCACGAGTCTCGAAGGACATGAAGTAGAGGGACCAGACCATGACGACCTTCGGTTCGAGGAAGATCGCATAATTGGATTGTCAAGAAATTTGAGTTCTATTGACCCATCAGGAAATTGAACGACCTTTTCAATCTGAGATCTTTCAGAATGAGACGCAAAAGGCTGGGTTATGGCTTCAAAACGCCAATCATTAGTGGAGAGTATATCTTTCCATTTGAGTAGACGAGGAACAAAGATAGAACTATGTTCATGGTTGGCTTCCATAAGCATAGTCTCACCTTTAAGACTCTCTATCCGTGCTTTAGGGGCAAGAGTGGTTTTCATAAGCCTATAATAGACTCGATAGATGATAGCAATTTCGCGAGTATTAGCCTTACTATTCAAGTTTTTGGTTTTGACATTAAGACTCAAAGAATCCATGACATTAGGATCATTAATGTCAAGTTAGGATAAAAATTGAAGTAAACCGGCCCATCAGCTAGGTTACTCTGTAAAACTCCTAACAGCGAGTCGTCAAAATTCAAAAATCTGCCATCTCTAAGGATGACACAAACCGGAATATCAAGGCCTTTTCTAAAGAGAGGCTTAACAACTACTTGCACTAAATCAATATGCAAATAGTTATAGATAGTTTTATAACGATTGATATCATTATCTTTGAGTAAACGAATAATTTCTAAAGAATTATTAATCACAATAGTAGACTCGCAGGTCTTAATATTATGACGAGTAATAAAATTGAAATTACCTAAGTGGTAAATCTTTTTAAAAGGTTCTTCTGGTATACTCCAGTTTTGTAAATCATTTTCTAACTTAGCAATCTTAGTTGCTTGAGAAGATAAATTGATACTATTTAAAATATGATGGTTGTTTTCCATAGAATTTAAAAATACTGTCTAATGGACTTACAGAACAAAATTAATTTAACAAGTATATTAATAATCATACAACATGTATGTTGAGTATGTAAGGAATATTAGAACATATATCAAAGGTCTTTAATAAAGTTTCTATGGGAGGTTCTCTTGGTTTTACATCAGTTCTTTTCTTAGAGTCATCTTAGCTACGGGACCACCATCAACAGGTCTAAATGCCTTCCTGGCAACAACGACCTTACAAATTCGGCTGACCAACGTATACACCGGATACTAATTGGTTGCCTCATACTCATAAGAAAGGATGATTACCTCACACCAAATATAGAAACATTTATAACAGATCATGATATATGAATTAATAAGCTTTTACATACAAAGCATAGTGATGTAAGTTATTACATACTTAATTAAAATAATTATGTCATGCCTTAGACAGTATATCTACTTAGTTGCTCATACTAAGTATATATAATGTAAATGTTGAAAACATGGACAATGCAATAAGAATCTGACTGTGAGATGTCCTATTAAGCGACATAAACCACGTGAGCTAAAAGTGGAGTTTGATTTATACGCCCCAGCGAGAGGACCCAATAAACTTTTCTAGGGGTATAGAGGCATGACTCTGGCGTGATCACTAAAATTAATGCCCAACATAGGGGAGTTATAAACCTACGCAGGCACGTAGTTCTGGGACTTAAGGGTGTGGTGAACCCTAGTTCAACTCGGTTCTAAGTCTACTCCCAACTAAATATGAAAAGCTAAAATGCACTGAAATACTGAGTAACTCAAAGTACTGATATGCTAACTGAGAATGCAACATATACATACTGAAGATATGACATTCCAATTTTGAAGCATGATTTTCTGTCTGATTTTCCTAGCAAGAATAATTCATGAAGTATGATAAATTTACATAAGCTAGAGTGTCGAGTTCTATGCATGGAACTACACTAATTCACCTAGAAACATGTTATTTATCATGGAAACTATAACAGCTAAAATCACAATAAATCTTCAAAATCTAGAAACCCTAGGTCTGAACAGTTTATGAAAAATTGAAGAACTATCTGAATTCTAGGGACTTAATGGGTGAAAGGAATCCACTAGTGAAATTCCACATACCTGGTGATGAAAACTACGGAGAAATCATTTGAATTTCGAGGCTGAACTTGAAGAAAACCTCTGTTTGTTCTTGGGAGAAACTGTCGCCTCCTTCTATTCTTTTCTTTCTAAGTTAGATGATTTTAGGAGAATGAGAGTTTTAGGTAGTTTCTCACTAGTTTACTAAGCTTAGACTGAGTAAAATGACATAGTTTAAGTATTAAACAGCATAGTTTAAGTATTAGACGACATAGTTTAAGTGCCAAACGCATAGAGAAAAAGACCAATGCGACCTCACCTTAAATGTTGCCGTAGTGACTTTAAGAGGGACTTCATGGGCCGTCATGATGACCAAGGCTTGTCTAGCAGCTCGTGAAGATGCCTGCTCGACAGGGCTTCATTAAAACAGGCATAACATTTTACTCCGAATTTGGAATTAGGCAAACTTGGTGGAGTTGGAAAGAGGACTCAAAGATATTTAATTTGATAGGTCATGGGTCACCTAATTCATTTGTGCTGAATGATATGGTCGTTTAAAGTTGATCCTAAACTCTAAGTCTAACAAGTCCCCTTCACGGATGACTTCACGGTCCGTGTGGAGCTTCACGGACCATTTAAACATCTGTAGTGCTTAACTAGTGACTTTGAGGGTGAAACCTCACTTAAAAGATGACGAAGTGGCTTCAAGACAGGCTTCACTGGTCGTCTAGAGCACCACGGCCCGTCAAATGGGTCGTGAAGATGCTCTGCCCAACAAGACTTACCTAAAATGAGCATAACTTTATACTCGGGGCTCGAAATTAGGCAAACTTGGTGGTGTTGGAAAGAGGACTCAAAGACTTTTAATTTGATTGTTCGTGGGCCATCTAAATAATTTTGTGTTAAAAGATATGATCGTTTGAAGTTGACCCAAATCTCAAAGTCTGTCAAGCCTCTTTCACGAGCCACTTCACGGCTCGTGTGAAGCTCCACTGACCGTCTAGTGGTCTGTGGTCCTTCAAAGTAGCCATAGTTGTTCTATGTCCCCTCACGGCCCGTGTGGAGCTCCACGGACCATCTAGTGGTCCATGGTCTTTCACATTTTGTTGGATGCACAACCACGAGCAGGGTGACGGTTCGTGGTCCTCTTCATGGCCTGTGGACCCCTCCATGGTTTACCCTTCTCTCTGGTTCAATCTTAGAATGATATCGAAATCTACCATTTCTAACTCTACAAGGTCTGCTGAGGTGACTTTCTAGGAAACTGTGACAGGGCAATTTTTGTATAACCGTCTAGCTATAATTGGGTCACTAACTAGAGTAGAGACTGAGAAGGGTTTCGAGAGATTTTTTCGACTGACACCAAAGTTCATTGCTATATAAGGAGTTATAAAAGAAAGTGTAGCCCCTGGATCTAATATTGCATAAAATGAAAGACTTGCAACGTACCAATGACCACATCAGGAGAATCTTCTTGGTCCTAGTGAGCCTCAAGAGCATACAACATATTCTGGCGCTGACCATCACATGTACCAGACGAGGCACCCTGCTGAGTAGGGCGACCCGCTGGAGCTGCTGAAGTTGTAGACTGAGCCGTGTTACCTCTTTGTCCTTGCTTGGCAGAAGGGCAATCCTTCAACCTATGACCAGACTGATCACACCCAAAGAGCCCCTCTCTACCTATAAGACACTCGCCCAGATGATTCTTACCATACTTTGGACAGGTTGGAAAAGTTTGGTTACCCAAAGTACTCCCCTGTGACTTAGAGCCTAATGCTCTCCCTTTCTGATCCAGTCGAAACCTAGGGGACGGAGCGTTATTTGATGAAGGTGTTGGGGCTGTAGACCTTTACTGAAACTGTGAGCGATTTCCACCGCCCGACCTCTGCTGAGAGTATTCATAGTTATCCGTCCTAGCCTTTTTGGTATCCTTAACCATTTCCCTAAGCTTATCTCCCTCAACCTGCTGAGCATGATTCATTAGTCTGGACATATCCATATCTCCGGATAGTATTTCATTCATGCACTCAGTCTTCACCAGATCGAATACTCCAAACAAGAATTTGCTTATTTGTTCTCTCAAATCGACAACCATACGTGGAGCATACTTTGAGCGCTGGGTGAACTTCAGCCCATATTCTTGGACGGACATTGTACAATGCTTCAAGTTCATGAATTCCTGGGCCTTAGCCTCTCTTACCTCGCTCGGGAAGAACTTGTCCATAAAAGCTCCAGCAAAATAGTCTCACGTCATAGGAGCTGCATTCTCACCCCTATTTTCATTCCACTACGTGAACCAGATATGAGCCACATCCTTGAGTTGATAGGATGCTACCTCAACACCCTCAGTACCGATCACTTGCATTCCTCCAAGAATATTCTTAATCTCGTCAATGAAATTCTGCGAATCCTCACCAACCCTCGATCCTAGAAACTCTGGCAGATTCGTACGATCAAAGACTCGAACCCTAAATGCAACAGATCCACCAGTAGGGTTTGCAGGAACTAGGGCCTACTGATTGTTCTGATTGGCTACAGTCTAGGACAACAGCTGTATCACATCACGGAACTCTACATTCATAATCTCATGGTTCGGGATTGGAGGAACTGTGTTAGCATTATGTGCGTTAGCATTCCGTGTGTTAGCTTTGCGAGGAGGCATGATCTGAAACGCATAACGACAGATTAGAAGGGAGAAGTTGAATCACACTTCACCCATGATAGAAATAACAAAATAAGTGAAATTTTCTTAGAATACCTAGTAGCCTCCCTCTCATAAGTGTGGCGCGCTTCACACTCCTGAAAGAGACTCTACTTAGTGCGGCTTTCAAACACCCTAGGACTCTTGAACCTAATGCTCTGATACCAAGTTTGTCACACCCCGAGGCTACCCCTACACGTAACACGAGACCTAGGATCACGAGTGACCCCAAGCTAACCATAAGTCTGGCATATAATAAGCATACTTAAAAAATAACTAAGTAAATCATGTACTATGCGGAAGCTAAAAATAGTGGATATCTGAAATGGGGAAAACCTAACTAGTTTGAATATAAAGTTTAGTGATAACTGAAACAACACTTAACAACTCGAGTTGAACCTACTACTATGTCTGAAAAGCCTCTAACTGAATTGAGTTGCTGGGACATGCCCCCAGCTAACTCAAACAAGACTGAAAACTGAAATAAAGACTAAAAAGTAAAGCATGTCTATTGTCCTCGAAGTATGAGGACTCACCACTGAAGCTGCTGAATTCGAACCGAGAGTCGAACTAAGCGTGATATGGATGTTGAACGCCTGAACCTACATCATAAAATGATGTAGCGCAAAAGTATGTGTCAGTATTTTGAACGTACTGAGCATGCAGGATATAGATATGCCATGCTAACAAAGAAATAAATTGTACTGAAGTATAACTGAAAACTAAACTGGATGCAATGACCAACTACTAATCATGAAGATAACATGTTGAACTGTATACTGATGTAAATGCTGAAAACATGGTCAAGGCAATAAGAGTCTGATTGTGGGAGGTCCTATTAGCCGACATAAACCACGTGAGCTAAACGTGGAGTACGATGTATACGCCCCATCAAGAGGACCCAATATACCTTGCCAAGGGTATAGAGTCATGAATGTGGCATGATCACTAAAACTGATTCCCAACAGAGTGGACTTATAAACCTACGCGGGCACGTAGTTCTAGGACTTAAGGGTACGCTGAACCCTAGTCCAACTCGGTGCTAAGTCTACTCCCAACTGAATATGAAAAACTAAAATTCACTAAAATACTGAGTAGCTCAAAGTGTTGATATGCTAATTGCAAATGCAACATATATATAATGAAGATATGACATTCGAATTTTGAAGCATGATTTTTTGTCTGATTTCCCTAGCAAGTATAATTCATGAAGTATGATAAATTTACACAAGCTACGGTTCTGAGTTCTATGCATGGAGCTACACTAATTCACCAAGAAATTAGTTATTTATCATGGAAACTATAACAACTAAAATCACAATAAATCTTTAAAATATGAAAACCCTAGGTCTGAACAGTTTATGAGAAATCTAAGAACTAACTGAATTCAAGGGACCTAATGGGTGAAAGGAACCCACTAGTGAAATCCTACATACCTGGTGACGAAAACTACGGAGAAATCCTTTGGATTTCAGGGCTGAACTTGAAGAAAACCTCTGTTTATTATTGGGAGAAATTGTCGCCTCTTTCTATTCTTTTCTTTCTAAGTTAGATAATTTTAGGAGAATGAGAGTTTTAGGTAGTTTCTGACTAGTTTACTAAGCTTAGACTGTGAGCGACGTAGTTTAAGTACCAAATGCATATGGGAAAAGACCAATGCGACCTTGACTTAAATGCTGCCGAAGTGACTTCAAAAGGGGCTTCACGGGCCATCCTGATGACCAAGGCCCGTCTAGCAGCTCGTGAAGATTCATTGCCCGATAGGGCTTCACTTAAACGGGCAAAACTTTTTACTCCAAGCTTGGAATTAGACAAGCTTGGTGGCGTTGGAAAGATGACTCAGAGATCTTTAATTTGAAAGGTCATGGGTCACCTAATTTATTTTGTGTTGAAAGATATGGTCGTTTAAAGTTGACCCTAAACTCTAAGTCTGACAATTCCCTTTCACGGATGACTTCACAGTCCGTGTGGAGCTTCACGGACCATTTAAACGTCTGTGGTGCTTAACAAGTGACTTTGGGGGTGAAACCTCACTTAAAAGCTGATGAAGTGACTTCAAGACAGACTTCATGGGTCTTCTAGAGCACCACGGCCCGTAAAGTGGGTCGTGAAGATGCTCTGCCCGACAGGGCTTCACTAAACGAGCATAACTTTGTACTCCGGGCTCGAAATTAGGGAAAGTTGGTGGCGTTGGAAAGAGGACTCAAAGAACTTTAATTTGATTGGTCGTGGTCCACCTAAATCATTTTATGCTAAAAGATATGATGGTTTGAAGTTGACACAAACCTCAAAGTCTGTCAAGCTTCTTTCACGAGCCACTTCACAGCTCGTGTGAAGCTTCACGGACCGTCTAGTGGTCCATGGTCCTTCACAGTAGCCATGGTGGTACTGTGTCCCCTTCACGGGCCACTCCACGGCCCGTGTGAAGCTCCACATACTGTCTATTAGTCAGTGGTCTTTCACCTTTTGATGGGTGCACAACCACGATCAGGGTGATGGGTTGTGGTCCTCTTCACGACCCGTGTACCCCCTCCGTGGTTCCCCCTTCTCTCTTGTTCAATCTTAGTTCTGGTTTTTTTTTAGGTGTTACAATATTTGTTTTTCCTCTTCACTATATGTCACGACCAAATAATACAAGTCGTGATGGCACCTATGTTCCCAACCGATAGGTAAGCCAACCCAATACTTTTACCAATTCAATTCAATATTTAAAGTATAAAAGCGACAACATACTATCCAAACACTAAGTTATTTACAAGTATGAAATGCGAAAACCTAAAATACCACCCCAAGATTTAGTGTCATAAGTACAAGAGCTTCTAAAGTCAATACAAGTCTCTAGTTATTTAACAAGTCTAAGCATAAGAAATATCCTATCAGAAAACCAACACAACCTAAATAATAGCGATAGATGAAAGTATGAGTCGTAGAATATCCAAACAGCTCACCACAACTCCAAGATAATCCAACTCAAACTCAAGATCCAAGAGATGCGCTCAAATTTGAAATACAATCTGCACCACAAAAGAGTGCAACAAGTGTAGTATGAGTACGAACCCACGTGTACTCAGTATATCTCATAAACCGACAACGAAGAAGTAGTGACAGGAGTATAAAAGAAAATAATTCTTTAATTTTACACGTCCACATTATACTTATCAATCAAGTTTTCATCAAATAGGGATAATCAAATGTCACGTAATGTCCAAACATTAATGAAGCACATAATCAAACAAGAATGAATGATGTAATTAGATGTAATGCAATCCAAGGTGACACCATGAAATGATATGCTTCAAATGCCAGTACTCTCTCAACCGTATATACATGATACTCCTCGGAAATACATTGAGAGTTCATGACCCATGGGGACTCGCGAGGTCCATATACCGACACAGACGATTTCCACGTGTCTGTGCGGACGATCTCAACGCACTATCATAAAATCACACAATCCCCAGCACAGATGATCTCTACGTGCCCAACTTATAATCATAACCAATCTCTTGCACGGACGATCTCCACGTGCCCAAATTATAATCATAACTCGATCTCAACATGGACGATCTCCACGTGTTAGACCTTTACTCATACTCAAACTCATGCCAATGCATGTGCACAATATGATATCAATAAAAGGAGATGACGAAGCAACTCAATAAATCAAATGTCGCTATGACATATAATCACCTCGATTATCACAAATATACGAGTTTAATAAAGAAACATAACCACACAAAAGAAATCAAGTCACTAAATACATCAGCTAATGCCCATATGCTTTGGCATTCTCGAATTACAATCTATCATATTATAATAATAAATTTTCCCTTTAATAACACTGGTACTCGTACCAATGCTCGTCACACCATTGGTACGAGACCTCCATCGTTCGCCCTTACCCATTGTCTATTCTATTTTTAATCTTTAATTAGGAAAATGTCCTTCAACGAAGTCTGAAAGTCTTAACATACCTCAAATGTTGAACATGTGCCACAAATCCTCAAGATTTTTCGTTTCCCTTTTGTAAAGCTCCAGAAAGTTCCCAATCTAGAAAATATACAATATTCGTAAACAAATGAGTCTGTAGACACACATATTACCATATGTCTAGCCTAGAACCAAAACTCACCCAAATCTATGATTAAATTCATAAATTTTGGTGCCAACTAGATATGTCAAGTCTTATATTCCTAAATTTTAAGCCTAGGGTTAAGTGTCAATTTATCAAAATATCATAAATCTAATGATATTCATATAATACAATACACCTAATATTTAATTACTTGTCTTAATATATCAAAACTTGATTTGTAATATGATAACCCTAAGAAATTTTCCAGTCTTATATTCCTAAATTTTAAGCCTAGGGTTAAGTGTCAATTTATCAAAATATCATAAATCTAATGATATTCATATAATACAATACACCTAATATTTAATTACTTGTCTTAATATATCAAAACTTGATTTGTAATATGATAACCCTAAGAAATTTTCCAGTCTTATATTCCTAAATTTTAAGCCTAGGGTTAAGTGTCAATTTATCAAAATATCATAAATCTAATGATATTCATATAATACAATACACCTAATATTTAATTACTTGTCTTAATATATCAAAACTTGATTTGTAATATGATAACCCTAAGAAATTTTCCAGTCTTATATTCCTAAATTTTAAGCCTAGGGTTAAGTGTCAATTTATCAAAATATCATAAATCTAATGATATTCATATAATACAATACACCTAATATTTAATTACTTGTCTTAATATATCAAAACTTGATTTGTAAT
>JAJONR010012262.1:0-15344 GCA_029582245.1 Solanum etuberosum | reverse complement strand
ATAGAGGATGGGGGGGGGGGGGGGGGGACAGATTGACATAAATTTTCCGGTGAATGGGGGTCACCGGAAAACTTCACCAGAAAATTTTTTGACGAAATTTTAACATAAAATTAATATCAAAAGATAGCCCTTGAAGAGATCTACACATTTATGTGAGGGATATATGATGGGGATGACCAGAACTTCATAAATCTAAACAAAAAAGTGAAGATTTGTGTTTGGTTTTTCTTAGATCTATGGAGTTTGGTTGTGGATAAAGATAAATGATTTGCGGATTTGTATAGAGGAGGGTGAAAGGAAGAAGTGGTAAAATTTTAGAGATTTTTCCGTCCAAGGGGTGGTAGCCGCCGGCGGGAATGGTGGTAGGTGGAAGCAAGGGGAGAAGAAGAAAGAAAAAAAATTAAAATAAGGCCAAAATTCTGAATTTTGGAATTTTGAATTTTTTGTATTTTTGGTAGGGTCACATAAGAGCCATTGGATCAAAATATTATGAATAGTTGAGATTCAATCTTGACCATTGCTATTGGACTGGATCTAAAATTGATTGGGCTATCAAAATTGGGTCTAAATCAGCCCAATTCAATCAAAATTGGGTCATTTGGTCCAATTAATTAAAAAAAAATACAAACAAACCAAAATATAAAATATAAAATAAAATATAAGAAAAGACATTACTATATATTATAGGAGTAAATTAAACACGTCAAAAATTAGGTGTTCACAGCATGCCCCTCTTTGCTTGGAGACATGAAGAGTTTCCAAGCAAAGAAAGTGAACGAAGTGGCTAATTTTTTAGTGTTTCAAACTCCGTTGAAGCATTTTTGAAAATATGACCGAACCTTACTTCAGAGGTTGCCTACATATCCTTTGATTAAAAGGAAATCAGGTTAGTGTAGTTCGAGAAAATTTGATAGCCGGAACTATCGATCATTGTGGTCAAGAGATTGCTTCTTATTGCTTGTCATCATCATCTGTCTATAGTTACATAAAAGAAAAGAGTTAGAGAACTATGTCTCTCTACATTAAAGAAGTTACAAGATCCCTACTTAATGTATCCTCTTAGGGTCTTGTCTTGATCTTTGACTTGCTCTGTGCATTATCTTTGAGATTGATCTTGATGCTCTCTTGGCAGCTTGTGGATCATTCTCAGGTGCATGTTTTTGACTTGAGTTGGTGATTGAAAAAAAAGATATGAGAATCTTGAACTAGGACGTAAAATCCTAGAAAGAAAAGGAGAAATGAGGAGTATTGCCCTGAGAGTTTCAAATGAGACATATTGTCTTTGTGGATTGACTTAAGATTGGGTGTATCATCCAAAATATGAATATGGTGCGTAATGCACATGAATACTGGAGCGTATTGCCCAGGATATGCACATGGTGCGTATTGCCCATGAATAGAGAATTGATGCGTATTGCATGTGAATGTAGGACTGGTGCGCATTGCACATGAAAGAAAGACTAGTGCGTTTTGCACGTGAATACAGGACGAGTGCGTATTGAACGGAATTCCGACTGGCGCGTATTGCATGGAAGAAAGACTGGTGCATTTTGCACATGAATAAAGGACGGGTGCGTATTGCACGGAATTCAGACTGGTGCGTATGCATGGAATTCAGGCTGATGCGTATTGCACCTGAATGAAAGATTGGTGTGTATTGTCCGAAGCTCTCGAATTGGGAGACAAGAATGCGAATAGCATGAGATGAAACAACAAACATGTGAAGACTTTGGAGAACTTCCTTTTTGTGATGTTTCATTTTTTACTTGTAATCCTGCATTTTCTTTTGTTCATGTGCTATGCAAAAGAAAAAGAGAAAATTGTTAATTTAAAGTAGTGGTTGGTTTGTGGACTTGATGTTCTGATGACTTGACCATACTCCTGACAAATTTCTCCAACTCTACTCCAAATCCTTGGCTGAACAACCTTTTGAGGCTTCCTCTTTGTCAATACAGGGGCCTTGATCTTTTTGGTACTATCAAACATCATGGTGCGGTTGATTTCCCAAAGAACGATTTTCCTTTTGAATATTTTTTTCATGACTTAAAGAGACTATATCGTGTTCCTTCACGAGTTTTTCATGAAAATCTGAGGCATTTTTAGCCCTTGCTCGATGGCATGCCAACTTAGATACTCAAGCTTCACTTTTGGAAAATCGTAGTAAGCTTTGCAATCTTTTACTTTATTTTGCCAAGAGATTATACGAAAAGGACTAGAAAATGTCAGACTTAAGAGTGTGAAAATTGGATCAAGAAAGACTTATACTTAACGAAAGAAAATCCCTTTTGAAGAAAATGAGAAAAAAAACTTATCTGGAGGCATATGTCGACTTTGAGTGAACCATGACATGCACTTTGGACTTGACCCCCGATCCGCTTGAGTTGTCTAGTTCTTAAAATCTGAACTATTATCCATTTAAACTGATCTTTGTATCTTAGAAACACTTCGTGCAAATGTGTCGAGAAATGGTGCTCTTTGCAGATTTCTTCTAATTAGTCTGTTTCAAGTTGTTCTATCCCTTTATATTAAGGTGCCCGCAAGGGTTTTCACCGATAAGATCTTTTCCCTTGTCGCCTTATGGTGCCTGTAAAGGTTTTCACCAATAAGACTCTCTCTTTTTTTTTTCTCTTTTTTTTTGCTTATGGTGCCCACAAGGGTTTTCACTCATAAGTCCTTTTTTTTATGACTCACAATGTTGTCTCTAATGATCAATTTTTCATGCAAGACACATTGAATCTATTCTCCTTAGAATTGGTCTAGAAGTCGATTGCTTGAATAGAATCACGTCACAATTTTGTCACTATTCTATCAAAATAAAAAAAATGCCCCAGTTTCATATGAATATTGGAATATTGATTTTTTTGATGGTATGACCGAACCCCAAAGGGTTGCCTACGTATCCTTTCGGAGTCAGGTCAAACGTAGTTCAAATTTTCAAAGAGAGGATTTTTGGTTTTTTTTTGGGTTTTTTTTTTTAAAAAATAGGTGCCTTTGTTCTCCCAACCATAAACTTGTCACAGTATCTTAGAACGCATTAGATGTAGCATCTTTTGACTGCGTCCGCATTAACAATTATGCTTGTGATTTTTCCCTCCACATCAGTAAGGTGCAAGGCTCATTTGGACAACACTTCCTTGATAAGATATGGACCTTGCCAATTTGGGGAAAACTTTCCCTTAGCTTCTTCTTGGTGCGGGAGAATGCATTTTAAAACCAATTGGCCTACTTCAAAATGTTTTGGGTGCACTTTTTTGTTGTATGCACGAGCCATCCTTTACTGATAAAGCTGACCAAAACAGACGACCGTCAAACGTTTCTCATCTATTAATGTGATCTGGTCTAGTCGGGTTTTGACCCATTCAGTATCCTCAATTTCAGCCTCGACAATAATTCGAAGAGATGGAATTTCAACTTCCGTTGGTATCACAGCCTCAGTCACATACACCAGCAAATAAGGAGTTGCACCAATCGAAGTGCGCACTGTTGTGCGATATCCCAAAAGTGCAAAAGGCAGCTTCTCGTGCCATTGTCTGGTGCCTTGAACCATCCTCCTGAGAATCTTTTTGATATTCTTGTTGGCAGCCTCCACAGCCCCGTTGGCTTTTGGTCGTTATGGAGTAGAATTGTGGTGCACAATTTTGAACTGCTCACATACTTCTTTCATCAAATTGCTATTAAGGTTTGCAGCATTATCTGTTATGATAGCTCTTGGGATACCGAATCGACAAATGATGTTTGAATGGACAAAATCCACGACCGCCTTCTTAGTGACTGCTTTGAAAGTGATCGCCTCCACCCATTTGGTAAAGTAATCAATTGCGACCAAAATGAATCGATGTCCATTAGAAGCTTTTGGCTCATTTGGTCTGATGACATCCATTCCCCATGCAACAAAGGGGCCAAAGAGCGGCCATGGGGTGCAACTCTGAAGGAGGTGCATGAATGAGATCACCATGAATTTGACACTGATGACATTTTTTCACAAAGCGAAAGCAATCCCGTTCCATGGTAAGCCAGTAATATCTTGCTCGAAGTATCTTTTTCGCAAAGAAATATTCATTCATGTGTGGTCCACATACCCCAGCATGAACTTCATTCATGATCTTCTCGGCTTCTTCAGCATCCACACATCTTAACAAGTTCAGATCCGGGGTTCGTTTATATAAAATTTCCCCGCTCAAAAAGAAACCACTAGTCAGATGTCTAATAGTTCTTTTTTGGCTTCCATTGGCATGTTCGGGACATCTCCCTGTCTATAAAAATTTCTTGATGTCTAAATACCATGGCTCACCATCTGGTTCTGCTTCCACTGTATTACAATAGCCATGTTGGTCCTGAACTTCAATCTCCAAGGGAGTGATGTAAGTGTTTCCAGGATATGGAAGAATTGAGGCCAAAGTAGCCAAGGAATCATCCAATTCATTATGAAACCTGGGGATGTACCTAAACTCGATAGACCTGAACCTTTTGCTAAGATCTTCCACACATTGTCTGTATGGAAGAAGCTTGAGGTCTCGAGTTTTCCATTCGCCTTGAGCTTGCCGAATAAGCAAATCAGAATCTTCAAACACAATCAATTCTTGCACACCCAAATCTATTGTCATATTTAGACCCATGATGCAAGCTTCATACTCTGTTGTGTTATTTGTACAGAAGAAACGAAGTCGAGCTGTTGCAGGGTAATATGAGAATTGCCCCAATCCCTGTGCCTTTTGTGTTGATTGATCCATCAAAGTACAATTGCTAGGCCTGATTTCCATCTGAACCTACTTCTTCAATTGAGTTAATCTTTTCATCTGGAAAATATGTATCCAATGGTTCGTAGTCGCCATCGACTGGATTCTCTGCCAAGTGGTCTACCAAAACGTGGGCTTTCATTGCAGTTCGAGTGACATATAATGTAAAATTAAGTGAGCAAAATTTGCCATTTCGCGAGTCTGCCAGTTGGCATTGACTTCTGAAAGATGTACTTCAAAGGATCCATACTAGATATGAGGTGAGTTGTGTAGGATAAAAGGTAATGCCTTAACTTTTGAGCTACCCAAGTTAGGGCGCAGCATGTCCTTTCCAAGACTGTGTACTTGACCTCATAACTAGTGAATTTGTTGCTCAAGTAGTAGATATCTTGCTCCTTTCTGCCTGTGGAATCGTTCTGACCAAGAACACACCCAAATGAATTATCTGTCATTAAAAGATATATAAAGAGAGGCCTATCAGGCTCAGGTGGGACCAATATGAGAGGGTTGGACAAATACTCCTTGATTTTTTCAAAAGCTTGTTGACAATCCTCCATCCATCTGACAACAACATCCTTTTTTAAAGGTCTGAAAATGGGTTCACAAGTGGTTGTGAGCTGAGCAATAAACCTGCTGATGTAGTTCAACCTCCCAAGTAGACTCATGACTTCAGTCTTATTTTTCGATGGTGGCAAATCTCGAATGGCTTTTATTTTGGAAGTATCCAATTTGATTCCCCTTCTACTGACAACAAAACCAAGAAACTTTCCAGATGGAACTCCAAATGCACATTTTGCTGGATTAAGCTTGAGATCATATCTTCGCACTCTTTCAAAGAATTTTCTCCGATCTTGCACATGGTCAGCTTGTGTTTTAGACTTGATGATTACGTCATCGCCGTATACTTCAATTTCTTTATGCATCATATCATGAAACATGGTGGTCATAGCCCTCATGTAAGTTGCCCCAGGATTTTTAAGACCGAATGGCATGACCTTGTAGCAATAAGTCCCCCATGGAGTGGTGAAAGCAGTTTTCTCAGTGTCCTCTTCATCCATCAAGATTTGATAATACCTCGCATAACAGTCCACAAAAGTTTGAATTTTGTGTTTGGCATAATTATCAACTAGAATGTGGATATTGGGCAAGGGAAAGTTGTCTTTTAGACTAGCTTGGTTCAAATCCCGATAGTCAACACAAACTCTTATCTTTCCATCCTTTTTCGGTACAGGAACAACATTTGCCAACCAAGTAGTGTAACTAATGGCTTGGATCACACTTGCATTTAGTTGTTTCATGATTTCTTCCTTGATTTTTTCACTCACGTCCGGTTTGAATTTTTTTCTTTTCTGTTGGACGGGTGGAAAATCAGGATGAATGGGCAACTTATGAACCACTAAATCGACACTCAAACCTGGCATGTCATCATAGGACCAGGCAAACACATCTTTGTATTCAAACAAAAGTTGTATTATGGCATTCCTAATTTTCTTCTTGACATGAAGGCTTATTTTTATTTCTTTAACTTCCTCAGTACTTCCCAAATTGATTGCCTCGGTTTCACTAAGATTAGGCTTAGGTTTGTTCTCAAACTGTTCCAGTTCCCTATAAATTTCCCTAAATGCCTCTTCTTCATAATATTCAACCTCTTGACTCGATGATCAAGAATAAACAACTCTTTGAGATCTGGGAGTAAATTCCGCATGCATATCATATTATCAAAGCCGGCATTTACAGAACTGAAAAAATGGAGAAAAAGAATTAAGGGAGGGGAAAAGACAAAATTTTACTATGAAACTGGAATTTCATTTCATTGAAATTAAAAAAGGGATAGAAGGGTTGACATTAATACGAAAGACTTTCAAATTTTCGGATCACAACCCTGACAAAAAAAATACAAAAGAGTGGCAAAACAAACTACCAAGACTCCTTCCTTGTGGGGAAAGGAGTGGCTTCCCAATTGTTTAGCTCAACACCTGAGCCCACGAGCTGCACATCGGCATGACTTGTACCTTCACCAACTTGGACCATGTTTACTTCACAAAACAATTAACTGAGATCCTGAATAACTTCTTCAACGTCTTCATGAGTAAAAGAAGCTTGAATTTCTGGATCCTAAGGCTTGATAAAAGAATGAGAAATATGGAGAATCGGTTGTGGCAACGCCCAATCAATCCTTTTGTGGTTCATAGCCTTATCTCCATTTCTCTTGTTTTGTTTGTATCTGAGGCCAGAGGTGCCTTGGTTTCCCAAAAGAGCAATGGGATCCACGATTCCTTGTGAACACAGTCCCAAACCTTTACCAGGTTGATAACCATATTTGAGCATTGTCGTTGCTACCATTGAAACGGAAGAAGAGAGACATGGTTGGATGATGTGGTCTCCTTCTTTGAAGTGGTTGACTGATACGACCTCAAACGACTGGTAAACAACGGAATCACATCCTTCTTTTGCCTCAATGTATGGAATGGATGGATCTCTGTAAATAGATAACTCATCTTCCCCATGCACAATGAATTCCTGATGGTCGAATTCAAACTTAACGACTTGATGCAGAGTTGATGGGACCGCCCGAGCATGTGGATCCATGGCCTTCCCAAGAGAAGATTATAAGATGTGTCCATGTCCATTACTTGGAACACAATCATATAGTCCACCGGTTCAATTGTCATGTTCAACTTGATTTCACCAATGGTATCCCGCCTTAAGCCGTCATAAGCTCGAACACACACATTGTTGGGGAAAATTCTGTTGGGGTTAATTTTCAAGCTTTGTAGCGTAGAGGGAGGACATATGTCTACCCCTGATCCTCTATTTATCATGACCCTCTTTACATATTGCCCTTCACACTTCACTGTAAGATGCAAAGCTCTATTTTGTCTAGCTCCTTCCGTGGGTAACTCATCATTAGTGAAAGCGATGGTGTTCGATTCAAAGATGCGGTTGGCCATTTTGTCTAACTGATGTACCGTGGTATCCTTCGATACATGTGCTTTATTCAGAATCTTAGTCAACACACGACGATGTCCTTCTGACTGCAAGAGTAGAGACAACAGTGAAATCTGTGCAGGGGTCTTCTTCAATTGTTCCACAACAGAGTAATCTGAAACCTTAATATTTTTTAGAAAATCTTCTGCTTCTTCCTCAGTAACTTCTTTCTTCAGTGGTACTTGGATATCTTGGGCCATCTTTCCTTTCCTTAACTCTTCCGGAGAATAACATCTTTCGAAGCGTGTCAACCCTCTTGCTTCATCAGCTTCTTCAACAATCTCTTTTCCTTGGTAAAACACAACAATCTTATTGTAGTTCCAAGGAACAGCCTTTGAATCAGTTACCGGGAGCTGCTGGATGGGCTTAACCAAGATAGGTTCTTTCAACTTTGCCAAGCAACTTTGGTCCTGTTGTGTTAATGAAGAGCCTTTTAATACATACAACTTTGGCATACCCGCTCGAATTTCAATCCCCTTCGAAACTCTTGGGACACGCAAAACTTTGGTATCAAGATTGACACCTTCCACACTCAAAGATGCGACTGGTTCTGAACTCTTTAACAACTTGTCTTTCTCTCCGATCTTCCTTAACAACTTTCCCATTTTGCCAAGGAGTTTGTACTCTTGATCATCACAGATCATACCCACTAAATTATTTTGAGCTGGAAGTGGGTTATTAGTTACATTGGGAGTGTTTTGATCATCCGTCACAACGACCACTCCATGATCGATTAGCTTTTCTATCGCCCCCTTCAAGGTCCAACAATTATCAATGATATGTCCCGGGGGCCCTGAATGATACTCACATCTTTCATTGGCCTGGAAACCTGGATGAGTTGGATTCAGATGATGTGGTGGGATAGACTCAATCACTCCTATCTTCCTTAAATTTTGAAACAAGATGGAGTATGACTCTCAGAATGGAGTGAATTTCCTTTTCTGTCCCTGCTCTTGAGCATAATTTTATGTAAGAGGAGGGTTGTAAGGGACCTAATAGGGTGGTTGTTGTGGATGAAGGTTTCCTTGAGTTGGGGCATGAAAATGTGGGCGATTGGGAGGACGCACATATGGCTGAGCATTGAAGACTGTGTATGGAGACGGAGTTACTAAGTATTGAGGAACATAAGGGTAGTAATGTTGAGGAAAGCTAGATTGTCCCTGAATTGGTGGGTAAGGACAATCTGACTTCCTTTGAGCACCCCTTGACCCTGACACTAGCGAAGAAAATTCCTCTTTCCTTTTACGATTTCCAAAATTGCCTGAACCACCCTGGATGGCCTATGTGGTAGCTTTGATTGCCGCCTGGCTCACGATCCTTCCTGTTTTGAGACCACTCTCGACCATTTCTCCAATTTTGATTGTCGTCTGAAACGGTCTTCCCATGGCGGCTGTCAGGTGGTGGAAATAGTCAGGATCTTGAGCCTCTATGAAGATGTCAACCAATTCTTGTTCATCTAATGGTGGTTTGACCCGGGCTGCTTGTTCCCTCCACTTGATAGCATATTCTCTGAAGCTTTCATTTGGCTTCTTTCTCATATAAGAGAGCATATTGCGATCCGGCACAATGTCGACATTATACTAAAATTGTCTAACAAAATCTTGAGCCATATCATCCCAGATGTGCTAATGAGAGATCTCTTGGTCTATGAACCATTCTGAGGCAACACCAGACAAACTCTCACCAAAGTAAGCCATGAGTAGTTCCTTTTTACCCCCTGCACCCCTAAGTTGATTGTAGTATCTCTTGAGGTGAGCTATGGGATCACCGTGCCCGTCATACTTATCAAACTTAGGGGTTTTGAATCCAGGTGGAAGGTTGACATTTGGGAACATACACAAGTCTTTGAAAGAGACACTTTTGTGCCCACCTAGCCCTTGCATACTTTTCATGTGTTGCTCGATGTTTTTCATTTTTTTTTAACATTTCCTCTTGCTCTGAGCCTTGAGTGGGCCTTTCAACATCAATAGGGGAGACAAATTGTACAGAGTTAGGGCCCCCGAATGCTATCCCAGGAGTATAGTACTGCTCTGGCTGGGCGGTGAACTGTCCCTCTTGAGCTTCTCTTTGCGTCACAGTTGGGTGTGGGAGAGTATAGACCGGTGCAGCTGTCGTGATAGTGGGATTAATCTGAATGGCATGCCTTGAGGGCATTTTGTTGATGGTCCGGCCCCACAATTATCAAATGGACCATACCCTGGAGGGAAGAAATGATCTGATATAGGACCTGAGAAGATGAGGATCAAATACTTGTGATCTCAGAAAAACCAGGAATAGACATTGGTGGTTCTTGGCCTTTGGCCCATGCTTGCCACAACTATACCATAACATGTCTCAATGTCCGATTTTATTCGACAGTGGCTGATTCTCTTGTTGTTAAATCAACTGGAGTATCCACCTGATTCACCGCAGTTTCAGTATTGGTTGTCATTGACGCTCTTGCCTTAGACTTGGTAAAGTATGGGTGTTCTGCCAGTTTACCACAAACCAACCACCGAAAGCTTACTAAACTAAAGAGAATGAACAAACTTGTTAGGGATTAGACAGTTTACACATCAATCACACATTTGTTAAGCACCTAACAATATGAGTTCAGAAGGTCATTGTCTCATCCCAGCTTTGATTTGTTCATTGTCTTCCCTTTTTTTCTTTTTTTCTTAAAAAAAAGTTTTGATCGAACTTTTGGAGGTTGCCTACGTATCATGTTGCCGCATGAATCAAATCATTATGTAGTTCAGAAATTTAGACAACTCAACAACATTAATTTAGAAAAGCAAAAGAAAACCCTTTCATTCATTTCCAAAGACTTTAAACAAAACGACAAAACCAAGGGGTTTAAACATAGTTATGATCAACATGATCTCTTTGAAAACCAAAACTTTAAACTAAAACATTGAGTCTTAAACAAAACAAGATGAAACAAACAAACAAAAACAGCTGAACTCTTCTTCAATCTTCATCATCTTCCTGGGCTTTCGTTGTCCTCCCAAGGCCTTATACAGATTCAACAACACCTTTGGCAGATGGGAAACAATGGCACGTGCTTGCTTAGCCACTTCTTTGTCATTCATATGGTGATGATTTTTAATAACATAGGAGGTTTGTTCCGCTAGCTGATGAACTTGACGCCTAGCCCTTCCCATATTTTCATGGCAGTTATTCAACCAAACCTGATGATCACCAAGATTGTTCCTTAAGAGGGCCTCTCGCTCCTCTGATGCTTCAAGTTGATGGCGAAGTGTTGCTCTCTCAATGATCATTTGTCTTTGCTCCACTTCGATATCGACACAATGACTGATTTTTCTTTTATGTTCTTCTAACTATGCTTTAAGTTGATCATGTAAATGTATCCAATATGACCTTTCTTTCTCAAATTTCTCTTTATGCCGCTTAAGCTCTCCCTTTTGGTAGTGCACGACCTCTTCAGATTCCAGTAAGTCCCTTTTCAATCGAGAAATCTCAAAGCTCTGCTCCTTTTTTATCTGTCGGGCCAAATGAATTCTACTATCCAGCTCCTCTTCTAATCGAGCTAATTTCCCCTCTATATGCTTCAATTCCTCCTCCACATCTTGTAACTCCAATTGGTGATTTCTTCCTATTTGGACTTGAACTTCTTGTCGGGCTATGGTGGCTTTGGCCTTCTCCAACTCTTTTTCCAACTGTCTTATGGTGTGCTGGTCTTTTCTTTTTCTGCTGGATCCTTCGGGAGTGTCACCAAATGTTATTGGATCACGAAACCACGATAGGTACCCAGGAACCACTTTTCCTTTATCTTGCTCCACAACCATTTCACTTTGCTCAGAAATTATACTCCCGAACCAGATCTTCAGAATATGTTGGCTATCAAAGGAAAAACCTGGTGGGCTGTCAAATAAAAATCTACTCATATCATCATTTGGTGGGACTTCTTGAACTCTATCCAGATGACGCATAACCCGAAGTGGGGCATAGGGTTGAACACCTTTAAGCCCAATCAACACAAGAAACAAGATATCAGTAGAAATGCAAATGACATCCTTAGCTGGGAACTAGTAATAATTCCATACTATTTCATCAGACGTGATTATCGAGAGTTTCTCTTCACATGCTAAAATTCCTTTTGGAAAATCGATTTTTGCTTCCCTTTCCTTGTGACAGGAAACATAATTACACCAGTCTGGAGTGAACCTGGGCGCACGATCATGATGATAAAGATGTTCCAAAAACCATATTTGCAGCAAGATGTTGCAGCCTTCAAAGTACATTTCCCCATTTAGGCATTTAGTCAATGCGTGGAACATATTTGCAAGGATTATGTGAATAATGGTACGACTTTCCATCGTGGTCAGCGCCTTCACCACCCCAGCCAAACGAATGTTGATATGCTTGTCCCGTTTGGGGAAAACAATGAGCCTTTAGAATGTGACCATGAAGGCAAAACATCCATTCACCTTCCAAGCATCTACGCCCCCTTGATTGCTAAGTTGGTTCTGGTAGTTTTTAAATCCATCCACTTGACCGTACCTCTCGTATATAAAGTCCAATGAGACCCACCCATTTTTCAAACTCTCCTTTTCTATTTGGTTGATCTTGAGAAGGTCCAGGAACTTTTTGGCATCGACGTTCTTTGGGACTATGGGTCTTTTGTTATGGAGATCAGCACCCGAATACTAGACCCTTTCCCCATGAAGCTGGCAATTTCCTCAGAGTTGGTGTCATCTCGAAGTCTGAAAATCGAAACACGTTATTATTTGGATCCCAGAAAGGAATCAATGCCTCAATCACATCTCTTCTTGGGTCAATCTCCATCAAATGCACAAGATGCCCCAGATGTTATTTTACCCTGCTTTGCTCATAATTCCCCATGTCTGTCCACCATCGCCATAGATCCTTGGGTATTGTGTCAACGATCATGAATTCTGGAATCCCTTCACTTCTAGGCCTTTTAGAACCTTGTCCTTTAGTTGGAGGTGTCATTTGTACCTTTGAATAGAATCTAATTAAAGTTTTATCACAAACTCTAATCAAGGGAGGAAAGAAAAAGTAAAAAAATCTTGATTTTTTTTATTAAAAAAAAACAAAATACCCCTTTTTTTACAAACACCGAACCCGAGAAGGGATGCCTACGTATCTCATTTTAGTGAGAATCAAGTGTGCGTAGTTCATCAAAAAATGACTCACACTTGAAAGACCCCCTTTATTTCAACCTTTTATCTTCTTCTTTTTTTGAAAATAAAATTGAAAAACAAAGTTATTGTAAAGCTGGTCAACAATGTAAAAGCCTTTTGAACCAATTATTTTCACGTAGCACATAAAATGAATATTTTGGTCTAGAGTGGGTATCTATCTTAGATGGCCCCGACACCTGTTTCAGTCTCGCTAGGTCAAATGCACATGATGCAAATAAACGTAGCCTACTAGGAATATTTTTTGTGGATTGTTTTGCTAGGTTTAACACTCTATATGGAAGGTGTCTAGACTGGTTTTACTCGAGAGGACAACTCGAGCCGGGGAGGGTCAGCGGACCGGTAGCAGAGCTATTCTGGCTTAACTGTTAGTCCAACCCTGCCTAACATGTGTGACAAATCTTGAACTAGGAGCGTAGCCGCACACTGGCTCATCCTAGACAGAAGTCCTGTGGAGCGTATCCGCACACATAATGTATAACAAAAATTTCAGAGAATAAGAGGGTGTGCGAGAGAAGATAATTTATATACAATCACAAAATATCAAAACAATGAATCATCAAAATAGCACAATTAGCCAACAAACATAAAATTTATCCAAATAATTAAAATAGCTAAATATAGTCACTGTACAAAGCTCGAATTCTAAAAAAAAGTCTCCAACAGAGTCGCCAGATCTGTCACACCTCTGCATTTACAATTGTTAAGGATGTGACGGGCTTTTAAAAATAAAAAAAAAGTAAAATAAAAAATAATTATTTTTTTTAGAGTCGCCACTTGAAATTGAGTTTTTTAGGTGTTCCAAGTCACCTGGTAATGCATGATTTAAAAGGAAAAGACTCTTTATTTTTAGTCTACAAAAATAAAGATTGGGTCAGGAATTTTATTAACCGGAGGAAAGGTGTGAAGCATCCCCCGAGTCATGTGGTTCTAGCACGGTCGCTTTATTAACTCATGTTTGGCTAAAATAATTTTTGGATAAAAATGTAAATTTGTGTTAGTTACTAATTTATTTTTTATAATAAAATGATTGGCCTAGGAGCCTAACCGCGCACAAGACCTCTTTTTTAGAAAAAATACACACCAAGGATCTTAACCGAACACATGGTGGTATTTAATATTTTATTTATTTATTTTTAAAAAACTGATAATTAATGACTCAAATTTTATTTAATAATGAAAAAAAAATTAATGAATAAATGGACTTGTTTCAACATATGGACATGAAAATGATCCTTTTCTTTTTTTTTTTGCAAAATGCTAATTAATGTTTTTTTTCTAAAAAAAAGAAGAAACAAATATATATATATATATATATATATATACAAATGTAAGTATCACTACTTGACAATAACAACAAAAGAACAAAAAGTATATATTTTTTTTATAGAATAATAAGTAAGCCCCCTTTTAAAACTAGTGATATATTAAATTTTTTTCATATTGATACAATTTCAGAAATGACCATTTTAATGAAATTTTCAGTTTTACACAAAATTGCCACATTGTTCTCTTTTGAAAGAAAATTACAAAAATAGCCAATGTTATCTAATAGTTAAATTACTAACCAAAAGTAGCCGATTTTGCATTTTTTGTTTCAATAACTCATTTCATATATTTATTTAAGACAGAAAAAAAATTATATATTTTTTTAAAAGGATTTACAAAATGACCAGATTTATATTTTTTGCAAAAATGACCATTTTTTGTGTTTTATTTTTGCAAAAACAGCCTCTCTTTTTTTTTCTTAAAATGACCAGAAACTAAAAATAAAATAAAAAGACTTTGAGATTGTTATTTTTTTTTTCTTTAGCAAAGCATGAGTTATGTATAAACTTGGAAATGATAAAGATAAAATTAACACCTAGTTTAATAATAGAACACAAATATACAATAACAACAAAACATAATCATATTAAGTATCATAACATATTTAACTAATTCAAATAAGAGTTATGTATCAACTTCATAATGATAAAGATAAAATTAACACCTAGTTTAATAATAGAACACAAATATACAATAACAACAAAACATAATCATATTAAGTATCATAACATATTTAACTAATTCAAATAAGAGTTATGTATCAACTTCATAATGATAAAGATAAAATTAACACCTAGTTTAATAATAGAACACAAATATACAATAACAACAAAACATAATCATATTAAGTATCATAACATATTTAACTAATTCAAATAAGAGTTATGTATCAACTTCATAATGATAAAGATAAAATTAACACCTAGTTTAATAATAGAACACAAATATACAATAACAACAAAACATAATCATATTAAGTATCATAACATATTTAACTAATTCAAATAAGAGTTATGTATCAACTTCATAATGATAAAGATAAAATTAACACCTAGTTTAATAATAGAACACAAATATACAATAACAACAAAACATAATCATATTAAGTATCATAACATATTTAACT